>JAGTXR010000388.1:0-204346 GCA_022606575.1 Glossosoma conforme
GTTACGGCTCGGTGAAATACAAATAATACTGTCAATACGGCGTGAATTCTTCAAACCATTTTTTTTGCTTAAAACTATTATTTGAAGCATAAATGTACTTATTTGACCTATTTTCATATATCACATTGGTTCTTCTATCCTTTAGCTATCAGATGATGCATAAAAAACTATTATATTAAACAAACATTCATTATGTAACTCCATACATGTGGTGACATTGACACATGTGGTTTACAGAAAAGTCGCTCCTGTGACGAAACCTAACGATATTTATTTACAGGCTTTAAAGATTCCTGTAATTAATACATGTAGGTTGATAAAGTGAATGACTGCTCTTATAATTTCCTACCGTAGATGTCACAATAAGTACTGAAAGTAGCAAAATGATATATCACGTCAAGCGATGTCAACGGTCGGGGAATCTTTGACGGCATATGCCGACAAACGATGCGAAAGCGTTAGTAAATAAATGAAAAATATTGGGTGTTTTCGGCCGTCCAGCGGACTCTATGACGCTTAACCAGGTCGGTTGCTAGTGGCGAGGCGTCATAGCCTATCATCGCACGTGCCGCGTGATCTGTCAGACTTCGGCGTATTAACGAAAGCAGCATATGTTGTAAAAATAGATCCTGTAGAAATCTTCACCGAGGAAGCACGTAAACACACGCTAACACATGTGCCAGAAAGCACTTCTAGGATGAAACACGTGGAGGAGATCAATCCGATCAAGCAGTGATGTGAACGACACTTGCGAAACATTGCAAGAATGTACAACACAGATTATAACTGACATCAGCATGATATATCCCTTGCTAACTGGTACCGAAAACCTCGATATACAATCTTTCGTCTCTGGTTGGCGAGAGCATATTGCATTGTGGCTCGGCCTATGATTTGACTAGATCAAGCCAAGAAGTTTGTCAATGCTTAACGTAAATATATGTCAATGTGCTTCTGAAAAAGTCTGTGTTATCAATCTGCTCCTAATCCTGCCTTCACGCGACGGAATAACACCTTTTTGAGAGAGAGGAGGACGTTATTACGTACACTTTTTGGCCGGTTTCAATTTTAATCTATCATTATAAAATTAATTTAAGTGTCAGACTAATCATCTGACTTTCTTAAAAATATTCGATTGACATTTCACCCAAATATATGCCTCGGATACTTTTCTTTTATGTAAACACATACAGGAGAATACCGACAGATGGTGATAGTAATTTTGAAAACTCATCTGTGGAATTTCATGACGCTTACCATGATGAATATGTCTAAGCGCTGCATGTGGAGCGTTGATACGCCAAAGTCATAGACTACAGCCCAAGATTATCATCGTATCACTCGTATCATCTTTATTATTATAGAAATTTACTATGAATAGGTGGTCTTCACGGGACGACTTTCGTCTACCACCAATTTTAATTAATAGGCTATGAATGTAAATTTTTGGGTGTAAAACCATGGGTATTTTATAGCTTAGAAATCGATTAAAAATCCTTTTTTTTAATCTCTGTCGGGGATCGAACCCCCGACCTTTGGCTTGCAAAGCAGACGCTTTGCCCATTGAGCTATACCCGTCGGCAAACACTGCGACAAAAATACAGCAAAGTACTGTTAAGTCTTCGACCTTTTGCCTCGGAGGTCGTCGGGAACCATACAGGTATATGTTCCCAGACGGACCTTCAAATGCAGATTTGTCATGAGACGAGTCGTGAAAGATGGCAACTGACAGCTAAAGGATACAAGAACCAATGTGATATATGAAAATAGACCAGATAAGTACATTTATGCTTCAAATACTAGTTTTATAATTGACAGTATAATTTGTATTCAAACCGAGCCGTAATGAAAGGGTTAAGAATGCTCTTAATTATTTTCTTTTAGAAAAGCATCTGCAATTTTTTTTCGTGTAAATCATATAAATTTCACTTACTGCATATCGATACAGCTTTCCTTGTTGTAAATTCAAACAATCGTACTCTTAAAAGTAGTAACTCTTCACCAGACTTGTTAGAAGGGTTCTAACCTCATGTTCAGGCGATGCTCAGTGATCCTCACTCACACACACACACACATACACGTGCATCTCTCTCACTCACACACATGCAGAGCTATTAATTATTTACGATTCCAAATCGACCGCTCCTGGCGACCCGCTTACAAAAACCACTACAGTTCGACACTGTAGCGGTGTCCCTCTCTAACATCAAGAAATCGCTATCTTCTTGCTTTGTTCCTTATAAGAAATTTTAAAGTAACTAACTTATCAAGTGGATACTGCCCCGAATGATGCATGTAGAGTCGTCACAGGCTGCCTCAAACCAACACCCATTTCAAAGCTATACCCCTTGCCTGGCATCGCACCACCAAACATAACACGCAAAGTCATATGCGCCGAAGAAATGCGTAAGGCAATCAACCAACCGTCCACTGCTTGTATAATCAGATACCCCCAACACCCAGACTGAAGTCGCGAAACAGCTTTCTGAGATCCACACAACCTCTCACATCCGGCCCTGAAAATGAGATACTTCAGCTCTGGCGACACGTCGCATCAGAGGATTTCATTACTACAAAGGAAGGCCTCCCAAATGGCAAGAACCTTGACTGGCGGACCTGGAAATCCCTGAACAGAATAAAACCGGAGTTGGTAGAACAAAGGACAACCTTGAGCGGTGGGGAGTGCTTCGGCAGAGAGAGTCACTGCTGTGCGACTGCGGAGATCTGCAGACCGCCTCACACCTCCATGTCATAGCCTATTAAATAAAATTGGTGGAAGACGAATGTCGTCCCGTGACGACGACTCATTTATAGTAAATTCCTGTAATAATAAGGATGATGCGTGAATCATGAAACACTCCACATGCAGCGCTTAGCCATATGCACTATGATAATAAGCGTCATAGAATTCCACAGATGAGACTTCACAATTACTATCACCATCTATCGGTATTCTCCTGTATGTGTTTACATAAAAAAATGAAAATAAATATTTCTCGAATTTATTTTGGATATAATGAAAAACAGATACTGGAAGTTTCATTTTGGACTTTTAAGTTTATGGAAATTTAAGCTATTAATTTATATTTTATCACGTAGCTTTCGAAAAAGCTCAGCTGGGCACTGAGAATCTTTGAATCATAATCACGTATTTCTGTTACACAAAAGAAAAACGTAAGTATTCACAAAGTTATATTTGATGTACGTATTTATGTTTTCCTGGTGAACTGAATCATTTCTTGTCCATTTGCAATGGCATGTGCCGGCAAATTAGTAGAAACCGCGGGTTGCTGGCGAATATAGCTCAGTGATAAAACATTTGCTTACCATACCGAAAGACATAGTTCGATCCCCGATGAATATTAAAAAAAAAAAATTTAATCGATTTCTAAGCTCTGTAAATACAATGTTTGTGTAAATTTGATCACACATTTGTAAAATGACAGTCATAGCTTATTAATTGGCAAGAACCTTGACTGGCGAACCTGGAAATCCCTGAGCAAAGGACAACCTCGATCGCTGGGGAATGCTTCGGCAGGGAGAGTCATTATTGTGCGACTGCGGAGACCTGCAGACCGCCTCACACCTGAGATCCTGCTCCATGTGCCCAACAAGCTGCACACCTCAAGACCTAATGCTAGGCAACACGGGCTATCGATGTTGCCAGATACTGGGCAGAAATAATTTGACGTCGCTGACACGAAGAAGAAGAAGAAGCTCATTAATTAAAATTGGTTTTAGATAATAAACGACAATCGTACCGAGAGCATCACGCATTCATAGTGATTCCTGTTATAAATGGATGATGCGTGAATGACGGTATATAGTCGATGATGTTGTCGTATCAACATTCTACATGCAACGTTTGTACTAACATTCTCCTCTCTAAGCTTGCTACTGAATTGCGTGGTGGCAGGATGAGAAGCAGATCAACAACACAAAGACTTTTTCTGAAGCACATTGAAATATATATTTCGATGACTTTACAAACTTCTGGCCCGGACCTAGTCACAGCATTCAGGCCGGGCCAACCACAATTCGCAATACGACCTCGTCGCCGTCGGCACTCAACTGACTGGGCACCGGGCGCCCCCAAGTGGCGATCTATATAACTAGTCCCCCTAACGGCATTAAAAAATGACAACACATGCGTGTCCGATGAGCGAACGAAAATAAGAGACGAAAGATTGTACATCGACGTTTTCGGTACCAGTCAGCAAGGGCTATATCATGCTGATGTCAGACCTTATAGGACAAAAAACTCGTAATTTAGATTAAATTTATGTTACAGTGTCAACTAATACTATTTATTATTCATTTCACCATATTCGCTCCATATCTAGAGCATTTGGACATTGTAAATTGTTGTTTTAACAGTTATGTAAGCTCAGATTGTCTATATCTTGTCCCAGAACACCTGTATACCCGAAGGCCCACATGGGAACTTTAATAGTTTCCGGGAGCCTCCAGCCTACCTCCACCAGACTAAGATTTGAGTTTTCAATGATGATGGTTTTTTTTTTTCAAGGAGATTAGTTGATGAGCCGATGCTCCCGAGGCCTGAAAGCTTTTTGAAATGACAAGTTTCATGTAATCTTAAAATGAGATTTTTGCAACAATGTCTGTCGGTATTCTCCTGCATGTGTTTACGTAAAAAAAATAAAACAAAAAATACTTTTGAATGTTGAAATGTTCTTTGTCTTCGAAGTATTCCATGGAAGCAGTCCACACTTCTTCACGTGTCAGAAATAGAATTTGAGAAATCGAATTTTGACGCATATTCGTCATCACCAAAAATACAACGAAGATTTATGACAATGCTATGCATTTTTGTGACCAACGGTCACAATATCGAATATAGAGCAACTCATCATAATCCTAATTTATTTATATATCTGAGACTACTAGAATATGATATCCAATTCGTTTGATAAACAATGCCACTCTTACGTGCAATCAATGAAACACAGGCGCAAGATTTGTTCCCTTAGTCTTTTCTACCGTTATTACCACGGTCATCGGAACTTAAAGAACTAATTCCTCCTGCACCCACCCACAACCGACAAACTCGTCTTACACCTGCCGAACATCCAAACACGGTTAATGTGTATCGACCAAGAACTGGCAGTTTCCAAAGCTCCTTCTTTAATGCCACCGGTAAGCTTTCGAATGCTCTTCCAGCGTCTGTATTTCCTCCTTTCAACAAACTGGATGTCTTCAAAAAACAGATATATATAAATACACTTGCAATCTCCCCAACCCACACACAAACACGACCACAACACACGTATCCCGCATGCAGCGTCCAGCCTCCCTGGCTGAGCGTCATAGAGTGCACTGGTCTTGAACGTCTGTGCTCCCTGCATGCGTTTGCATAAAAAAATAAAAATAATCGGAGAAGTCGAACTAAACATACTTTAAAAATTAGATTGATAAATCACGCAATAAAAATACTTGGAAACCTATGTTCTTTATGTAAGCACGTACAAGAGAATACCGACAGATGGTGATAGTAACTCTGAAGTCTCATCTGTGGAATTCTATGACGCTAACCATGGTGCATATGGCTAAGCGCTGCATGTGGAGTGTTGATCCGGCAACGTCATAGACTACAGCCCGAGATTCACGCATCATCCTTTATTATTACAGGAATTTACTATGAATGGGTGGTCTTCGCGGGACGACTTTCGTTTACCATCAACTTTGATGAATAGGCTATGACTGATATTTTACGAGTGAGGGATCAAATTTACATGTGCGATGTTTCCGCCGATTGAAAAAATAATAATAATAAAGCGAAAATTCCAAGATTATGCGGACGTCATTTGTGTAATTGTTTTTGTAAATGAAAATAAATGGTGAAGTGTTCAAAACATCGTAAAAATGTCACGTCAAGAAATGACGTCAATTGAATGTTTCATTTTTTAAATTCTTATTTTTAAGTAACAAGCAAAATTGTTGTTTATTATTGTTAATTATTGTTCTTGTAGCTGGAAGGTCTCCCAACTGGCAAGAACCACTGGCAGAAATCTCTGAACAGATTAAGAACCGGCGTTGGTAGAACAAAGGA
The DNA here is from genome assembly GCA_022606575.1 of Glossosoma conforme. NCBI lineage: Eukaryota > Metazoa > Arthropoda > Insecta > Trichoptera > Glossosomatidae > Glossosoma > Glossosoma conforme. Next base: position 6,071 of record JAGTXR010000388.1, read on the forward strand.
CAACCTCGAGCGGTTGGGAATGCAGGAAGAGTCATTATTGTGCGACTGCGGAGACCTGCAGACCGCCTCACACCTAAGATCCTGCTCCATGTGCCCAACAAGCTGTACACCTCAAGACCTAATGCTAGGCATCACACGGGCTATCGATGTTGCCGGATACTGGGCAGAAATAATTTAAAGCCGCTGACACGAAGAAGAAGAAGAAGAATTATTGTTGTTGTCCAATAGCAGTTGCACGTTGTAAGCGCGGTTCTTGTTCGATCACCTAAGTTAAGCAACCTTGGATGCGAACCAAAACAAAGGTGAGTTACCGCCTGTTGTTTGTAATGTGTTGTTGTTTGGGTTAAGCCGCTCCTTGAGACCAATCGTCAGAACTGATTAAGAATTTCAATCAACAAATCAGCAAAAATATGTTTTGGATACTACAGCTACAGTCTCTTCAAGTACTCAGGTTCTTCACTGGAAGCCGTCGGCAACCATATATGTTCCCAAATAGCATTTTGGATGTAGAGATATCAAGGTATGAAGCATGAACAGTGGCAACAAGCTGAACTAAATTGCGGAATTTTTGTATTGACCACATATATTCCAGATTTGTGAATATAATAAGAAATTACCTCTGAATTATATAACTTTATATTTATTTTAATAATTATTTATTATTATTTTATATTTTTTATTTCATTAAACGTTTAACTTGTAAAAAATTTGAATTTTCGAATATTATTATGTTTTACTTTTCAATAAAATCGCTAGATGCCACTGCTGTACTCAATTATCAATTAATATTTAAAAATTAAAATTAAAATTAAACATATAATTATATAAATAATAAATATTGTCATTATTTGTAACGTAGCATCATGGCACCTATGATCTCGTATACGCGTATACGAGTCACTATACACATATTCATTTATAAAAAAAAATGACAGACATATTATAATTAATAAATACATTTCATTTAAAAATTCAAAAATATACAACACTTCAATAAAATCGATCGATTAATTATTGATTTAAGCTCTGCGTTTCAGAAAGGTGTACCCGTGCTCGTAGTATCAATGCATTGTTTTCCATTCCAGTTGGCATCTGTGATGTCTCACGTACTCAATTGTGACCGAAAGCAATGGCGCTTCTAAAAAGGATTTTTTTATTTTTATTAGAATATTTTTCAATACTCTAATTTTATTTTATAGATCATTGACTTTATTTCAATATTATTAGTAATTAAATACACACATACAATTCTACAATCGCGTTTCGCGTGTCTGCCCATGCAGAGAATGGTCGTGTGGACAGCGCGGTATGTAGAATAGAACAAAGGTGCAAGGCTCGTGGTTCGAATCCCGCGTCCGCCGATATTTTTTCTGAATGAATTGATGCGTAAAATTTTGATGTAGAATGGTATGTGTGTATTTCATTACTAATAGGATTTTTTATGTTTTTTCCTTTTTTCGTATTTATTCCTTAGATTTGCCTAAAATGTCATTTTTTCTTATTTTTTTATAAACTTCTATAATAATTCAAAATATTTTAAGCTCAACTGTATTTAAATACAGTTGAGCTTAAAATTAAAAATAAACTTAAGTTCTAAATAACTTCTTATGTGCTCGCGGCCAGATTTGGTATTGTGGCTTTTGGGCTTAGCCGTGTGTGGCGAATTATTTCGTACCAATATTTCACAAAGTCGTCAACCCTGAAGAAGACCCATGCAATGGCGGTCGAAATACTGGTACGAAATAAACCGCCACAAACAGCTACACCCAAAAAGCTACTATACCAACAAAAGTTCTGTTAAAAAATATGATATATATATTGACATCTCCCGTCTTTAAAAAGGCGACAAGTCGCGAGTTCGTCACGCAGCCGCGTGGAGGAAGGATGCAGGAGCAGGTCAGAAAGCAAAAAACGTGTTTTTGAAGCACGATTCGCGTTTATTTTTAATAAAGACTTGATATCTCGGTTACACCATAGACTTGAGCTACCCAACGAATAGGCACACTCAAGTAGGCCGGACATATCTGTTGAAGAGGTGACGGTCGATGGGGAATAAAAGTGTTGGAGTGGCACCCAAGATCTGGCAAACGAAGTATTAGCCGACCCCCTGCAACATGGACTGACGACATAAAAAGAATAGCGGGTGTGGCCTGGATGCGGGAGGCAGAGAATCGAAGTGGATGGAGACTCGTGCGGGAGGCTTACGTACAACAATGGACGAATACAGGCTGATGATGATGATGATGATATGCTCTTTATATGGAATGTATACGAGAGAAAGTATGAATATGTTTCTTTTAGAAAGTAATAATTCACGACCTAATATAATAACATTAAGGTTATCAACTGAAAACACTTGGTGAAAAATTGCATAATTATAATTTTAGAATTAATTTTAATTAAAAAAATATATATAAAGTTTTGATTCACAATTTATTTTAATGATTACATGTTTCAGCCTTCCTGAAGACCGTCTTCAATAACCAAATATAATGTAAAAAATTGTACAATTTTTTTTTTACTATTATTTAATTCTTTTCGTTACTGCTATGGATTGAAACGAGTTCTCCCGATGGTCTCCGGACAAGCACGGTCTCCAGTATACAGTGTGAAAGAGACAACGCTATACAGCAAGTACTAGAGTTGTTCTGAAATTTGATCTCGCGTCCCTCTCGCACTCGCTTCAATTACAGAGTGTTTGCTTAAGGCGGGTCTTATTCACAAACACTCGGATCAAACTCGGTGTAGCGATTTTTTGTATGGAGTAATCCGCGATTGTTGCCGCACTTACAATGTCAGCGATGTTTCACGTTCAAGCGTGAATGCGACTGATACATACGCTTAGAGATGAAACGTTCGTTCAGTTCATTTTTTTTACGTTAACACATGCAGGAGAATAGTGATAGATAGTGATTATTACAAACAGTCATGTACAACTAACGTCACACCCGTGACCGGACTTGTCAAAATACCAATACAGCGTCACATGCATGTAGTTACCCTGGACGACTGCAGACTTCTCCAGTCGGATATTGATAATATATCTGACTGGGGTGCGCGTAACAAACTGATATTTAATATTGCTATAAGTGAAGCGTCTTATCGTATACTAGTAATTATAAGATGGTATACCATAGGTACAGTATGGATGGTATTGGCATCCCGCTAGTATCATCCATCAAAGACCTTGGCATATTCTTTGAAAGCAAGCTAACGTTTCATGCTCACATTGAAGCTGTGTGTGAAAGGGCACTGAAGATGTTAGGATTTGTTCTGCGTAGTGCCAGGACTTTCTCGAGCACTAACGTACTGGTCGTACTGTACAATACATTGGTTCGTAGCATACTTGAGAGCGGATCTATTATTTGGGCTCCCCACGAGTATAAATATGGCCTCATGTTAGAGATAGTTCAGAAGAAATTTTTGAGGTTTTTTTACATGAGGATGTATGGATATTATCCGTGGCTGTACCCATCTAACTTTATACGGGGTATGTTGGGATACAATGAGTTGAGAACTAGAAGAGATGTGTGCTTGAGTATGCATTTCTTTCGCCTAGTGCGCGGCGTGTTCAGAAATCCTGATATTTTGTTTGAAATTGGTTTGTTTGTCCCTGACAATTATTTAAGGATAAGGAGGCAAAGATTGTTTGTTCTTCCTAGAGGTAATACTAACCTGCCAGGGACTATGCCTCTTGGGAGAGTGATCAGACTGTTCAACGATATCGTCTCGAATATTGATAAATTCCACTTGAGAGAAGCCCAGTTTCGACATGAACTCCACGAATTTATTTATCAAAGTAATTTCGTGGAGTCTTCTGCTTAGCGGGCTCCGGGACTTTTTAAATGATCCTATTATTATTATGGTGTTATTTATAAATTGTTATTTATCCTGTATCCTGTTTTAGAAATGAATTAAATATTAAAGTTATTTGTAATGTTTCTAGAAGAAAAAATAAATTGAAATTGAAAATTGAAACAAAATGTCTGACTAGCGAACAAAAATAAGAGTCGAAAGATTGTATATCGAGGTTTTCGGCACCAGTCTGCAAGGGATATATCATGCTGATGTCATTATGTATATTAGACGTTTTTAGTTAACAAATTTTAATATCTATATTGTTTTCCAACTTAAGCTTATTTAATTAATACAATAAAAGGAATACCCATTCATAACATTCATATAATATATTTGAATACCATTCAGTTTGAAATTGACACTAGCACCATCTATCGGTCGAATTAACAAACACATCTTCGGTCTTTAGAGCATGACGCCGCTATGCTTTTGTATGGCTCCATCTCTCTCTCGCACATGTCAAGGATTTAAATAATGGAGATGACACAATGCTTATAAAGCATAGTGTGATCAAGTCGGTGTTCAAGTGACAAGTTTCGTCTACCACCAATTTAAATTCATAGGTTATGACTGACATTTTACAAATAAGGGATTAAATTTACACCTAAGCAACTGTGGCTACTGCATAGAAGTACTAAAGAAAAAGACGCTTTAGCTGAAAGAGATTAGAATTTCATTAAGTGTTTGAAAGACATGGAGTAGGAAAATGGATTATCTTTCTGAAAATGCAAGCAAAATTGAACACGTTGGAATTGATGAAGCTTTCATAGATCGCGAAACTGCAGTCTTCCAACAAGTTAAACAGTGCTTAGTGTGATCCATTTTTAAACAAAATATTAAAAATATATATCTATTGATATCAGCATGATATAGCCCTTGCTCACTGGTACTGAAAACCTCGATGTATAATCTTTCGTCTCTTATTTCTGTTAGCTTGTCGTACATGTATGTTTCGTCATTTTGTAATGCCGTTAGGAGGACTAGTTACGTAGATCACCACTTGCGGCGCTGGGCGACAGCCAATCACGTGAATTAAGTCCCGATCGATCGAGGCGAAAGTAACGCCATGTAACGATCGATCGGGGAAACCAAGTCTTTATCGAAAATAAATGTCAATGTGAAAAAAGTCTGTTGTTAATCTGCTCCTAATCCTGCCACCACGCGATTGAATAAATACATTTTTAGAGTGGAGGATATTACTATTTAACAAAAGCAAAATTTGTTGATTCGTCACCGTCAGTGTAATCGCAGCTTAAACATCGTTAAAACGGTACAACGTAGTAACCTCAGTACTGGAAACTTCTCAGTTTCATTCTCGACGATCACAGTCTGATCGCACGTTTGACGATCTCGCCAATACAAAACGCGCTTAGAATGTGCCTTATAAGATGTATCACGTTGGTATAAAGTTTCGTTAATAGTTTTGGAATGCGGATTTGTTTCTAGTAAGTTTTTTATACAAACGACTCAAATCTATACAAACGTGCGTTAGTGTTAGTGTTAGTGTTTTGTATTAGCATACGATTCATAGTCATTGTTTACGAACACGATTTATTCAATATGAATTACGAATTCTATAATTTTATTCAATACTTCTTTACTATATCTATATTTTTAGGACACATTACCAAATAATAATAATATTTTTTTTTCCATATTTCAAGCATATGGCAACTATAAATTGCCTCCTTTATTCTAATATACCAATCTTCTTCTTCGTGTCAGCGACGTCAGATTATTTTTGCCCAGTATCTGGCAACATCGATAGCCCGTGTGTTGCCCAGCATTAGGTCTTGATGTGTGCAGCTTGTTGGGCACGTGGAGCAGGATCTTAGGTGTGAGGCGGTCTGCAGGTCTCCGCAGTCGCACAATTATGACTCTCCCTGCCGAAGCATTCCCCACCGCTCGAAGTTGTCCTTTGTTCTACCAACTCCGGTTCCTTAATCTGTTCAGGTCCGCCAGTCAAGGTTCTTGCCAGTTGGGAGGCCTTCTCTGATACAACTGTTGCCAGAGCTGTAGTCTGTCATTTATGCGATGTATCATCATCATTATGATTTCATGTCTGCTCTCGAAATGGAACATTTGTTTGTATGGATCAGGTTGTCACAAACTGTTGCCATGCTCCTATCCTCATCTCATGACAGCTCTGCCATTCTGAAATTGGAAAGCGTTATATAATCCACAAATAATGTTTTCCATAATTGTATGTAAGTGTTCTCTTGTATATCTGAAAAAAAACCTAAGGTAATAATTAGTTATTAAAAATATATTATATATATTTGCCTACTTACCAAGGTAATAAGTGACTGGTTGGCAACAATAGACATTTCGCGATATATTTAGTCTATGCTGTCATAACCATAGAGCAAGGAATACGAAATAGGTAGGTATTGATGACAATAATGTTAGTTTAAATTCGTATCACGGAAGACAGAACGCTCTATGCATTCCAAAATAGAACAAAACAGACCAACGTGGCTTGGGGACCATATATACCAAACCAACATAGAACAGGAACACGAGAAAAAATGTTTAACGCCATATGTATTGATATCAGTTTGATATAGCTCTTTTAGACTGATGCCGTAAAGCCTCGAAAAACGATCTTTTGTCTCTTATTTTTGTTCGCTCGCCTGAAATGCACACCAATAACCAAATCTAACTTAATCTGACGGTATAAAACCTAAATTGAATATGAAATGCCATCATTTATTATTTTTTTATTAATTAATAAAAAAAAAGGAAACCGTAGATGTGATATTCTAACTATATAAATAACATATAATCTAACATAACCTAACCTAATCTAATGTAACAAAAAATCTATTCTTATAAAAATTATAAATTATCGATTTTAATATTTATAATTTAACAATTTAGCGGAGAAAAATAAACTATACACATGATATTTGAATCCTAGATATTATAGTTAATGTAACATAAACTAATCTAACCTAATAAAACGTGTCAAAACCTTACATCATTAAATAATAGAACAAGGGACAACCTCGAACGGTGGGGAATACTTCGGCAGGAAGAGTCACTATTGTGCGACTGTGGAGACCTGAAGATCCTGCTCCACGTGCCCAACAAGCTGCATATCTCAAGACCTAATGCTGAGCAACACACGGCTATCGATGTTGCCAGACACGAAGATGAAGAAGAAGAAAATTAAATACCATTAATTGTGATATTTATTTTGTCAATTACATGGAAGCAATGAAACTGTAGATCCGAGATTTAAAACACATATAATATACCTAACCTTACCTAAAATATATTTATTATAAAATATAGTATAAAACAGTTTATATAAGCAAAGAAACGTTAAATTAGTAGTATTGTATGAAAATTTTACATTTGTATGGTTTTGAGGTTTGGAATTATTCGAAACTTGATTTTATTCTATTTTCGATTCAAAATAAAGACAATCGAACATTCCCGAAGACGCTTCGTGCGAAAGCCGAACGTTTCCGAAGTGTCGAATTATTACCCGACGATTATCACATGTCAAAACATTCTGTCGGAGATGACGATGATACCTGACGATAAGCGAAACACGTTCCAGAAATAAAAGTATCGCGCTCTCTTTCTAACGTATACAAAAACACCTCATTGCATCTCGCTCTAGCATATCACATTCGAAAATTTAAAAAGTATCGCTGTCACATTCTAACTTGTAATAAAATTGCATTTGTTGTCTCACTTTGAAGTGGCACGTTCTGTGTGTTAAAATTTTGCTATCTCGTTTTGATGTATTAGAAATGATATGTTGCGTCTCGCTTTGGTGAAATACGTTTTGATACTCAAAGTATCGCTGTCTCGTTTTTTTGTATGGAAACGTTGTGTGTGGTGTCTCGCTTGCGCGCATGTCTATTTCATTCATTGCGTGATGCGTTATTACAGTGCTTTCTTAACTGTGAAAAAGACATTTTTTTTTTATTATATATATAATCGTGCCGGAAATAACAGGGTCAGATCCTGTCTGCCCAGAAGTGAGCGACGTCGATGGCGTTACTCTCGGCCATCATCAGGTCTTCCTGGGTGCAGCTACTCGGACACAGCGCACACTCCAGAAGGTGTGAGAGGGTCTGCTCCACGCCGCAGTTGCATTCAGTCGGTCCACTATAAAACTGCCAGGCTTTAATTTGTGTCCGCGTCTTGCATACTCCGGTCCAAAGTCTGTTAAGGGACCTCCATATATTCCGCCCGTGGTCGTGTCCAGGGGCTAGGTGCTTTTTCGGGGCAATCCAAGAATTCCTTTCAGTTGCGCCTCTCCATATGTTCAGCCGCAGTGTGGCCTCAGGTATCACCAGTTCCATTGTCGACTGTAGGAAACTTCTTCTTGATTTGAGCCGTGTGGTTATCTTTTGATACCAAAACATAGGGTAGAGTGTGTCGTGGATTGCTTTGCAGAGCTCTTTCTTAGTGATGACTTCTTGCCGTATATTTGGCGGGACTATGCCCGAGAGTTGATATAGCTTCGTTTTTTTTTTTTTATTAATATTTATGCATTTATATTTATTTTCGATTCTTGGGTTGAGTCGCCTCATCGAACCAAACGGTTTAGTCCTTCTTGTTTGAAGAGGAGATAATTATTAATATTATATTTTTTTTTGGGGCCTTAGGCCCCGGGCCGGTCGCCTTGTACCTGCGCTCCTTGGGAGCACTTACCAAGGCATTGTTTTCAGAGTACATTCTCGTTATACAAGTAACGGGTTTTGGTGAGCAACACCACACATGGGTGTAAAAGTTAATAGTTCAGACGTTAAAATTTGGATATTTTGACTTCTTCGCCAAAGGTCGCCGCGAATACAGAAAATGCATGGTAGCAGAGATACATATAAATCTGTAGCAAATGCAATCTTGTATGATATTTCTCTGCTGTTTAATTAATTAGGAAATAATAAACGGCGGTGGCGGGCATTCGAACCAATGACCGGTACATTAAATGTAAAGTTATTTTCTTCTTAGTATAACTATGTGTTACTGAAATAATGTTTAAAAACTGGAAAACCACACACAAGAACAAATGATTCTGGCTTAGATCTGATCATGCGTCCCATAAAAACCTCTCACATATGGCCCTGAAAATGAGAGACTCCAGCTCTGGCTACAAATCGTATCAAAAGTTTTCATTACTCCAAAGGAAAGCCTACCAACTGGCAAGAACCTTGACTGGTGGACCTGGAAATACTTTTTCAATCCTTAACTCCAGTATTCAAATGAGTACTGGTATTTCAATATGGTTTGGTTGAATGTCATAAGGCTATCAAAATGATTACAATTCCAACTTCACAATGGCACCCTTACGTTTTTATTCCTAATCCACAGAACACAGACGTTCAGATGGCTTACTACGACTTTTATCGTTATTATCATGGACACTGTTCTTACAAACATTCTTAATCTGAAATCCCTGAACAGATTAAGATGGTAGAAGAAAGGACAACCTCGAGCGGTGGGGAATTCTTCGGCAGGGAGAGCCAGTTTGGTGCGACTGCGGAGACCTGCAGACCGCCTCACAGCTGAGATCATGCTCCACATGCCCAACAAGCTGCACACCTCAAGACCTAATGCTAGGCAACACACGGGCTAACGATGTTACCAGATACTGGGCAGAAATAATTTGACGTCGCTGACACGAAGAAGAGGAACATTCTCAATTTATCAAAGTCAGACATTTGTAACCGTTTCCAAGCATCCTTCCACAGTTTGTCGACTCAAGACAGTTTTTTAACTAACACCACAGGTAGACTTTGGAATGTTTTCCTTTAATCTGTGTCATGTCCCACGATCTGAATGTCTTGAGAAACATATTGTTAAATATATGTATTTATAAACATTTGTCCCCTTAATACCTTTACTCACACAACAAATTTACATCCTTCCCACACATCACGTCTAAGTTATACATCATAGAGTACATGGAGAACGGTATTATCTTATTGGTGATTTTTTATATATTAAAAAAATATATAATTTAAAAAAAAGCATTTGAGAATGCTTGATGTAACAAACACCTTTACAGACCCACGAACACAATTAAACAGCAATCGTAGCTTCAAAGCGTTAGCGATATACTCTTTCTCCCTTAAACGCGATAGCTTTGTCTCTTTCTAACTATCAATCCATCACACTCGTTCCCTATAGCTTTGTCTCGCTCTTACTTGCAGTCATGCGACACTCTTTCGAGCGATAGCTCTGTCCCAATTTAGAGAATCTCTTCATCTCGCTTTTCAGCGATAGCTCTGTCACGCTCTACTAATCCAACGATAACTTCGCTCTCTTTTTAACGCAATAGCTCTGTCTCTTTTTAAGCGTCGATGACACTTTCTTTCTCTCTTACTCTGTATAGGTGCGTCTCTTTTTAACTTCAAGTATTAGCTTGATTTGCCGCAATGCCGACAGATGGCGGCTAAAGGCGCATTTGTAGAACTTTTCCCGCCAATAAGTGACTTATTTGACGTATTCATGAACATAGACTATATTCAAGATATGGATTTTTAAATATTTATTAGAATATTATTTTAATCTTTCAATATTATAATCTATTTTTATAGATCATTGACTATATTACAATATTATTATAGACTATATGCACAAAATAGACTATATTCAAGATAATATAGAATAAGTAATTTACCTAAATAATTGATTTTATTACAATTAATGTTTCATACGTTTGCCCCAAATTACTAATAGCCTACACCCAGCTGTGGTGATTTTAAGCATTTTTAATCATGAAATATGTCAATATTATTTAATTTATTTAATTAATCAGGGATCATGTTCTATTTTCTTGATTACAATTAGGCTCTATATGTAGTTTGTAAAATTATTTTATGCGTTAGTAGTGTGTATATCCGTAGTCGTCGTAAATATTATAAGATTAATTAAAGTAGATTTTTAATAATTTTTGTGAAGTTATTTTTTTTCTTCACGATGCCGATACATTTATTTTCTAATACATATAATTTTTCGAAACGATTCTTCTTTTCCTTCTTCTTCTTCTTTATATTATTATTGTTTATACAATTCTCTTTATTTATATTCTTCTTCATCTTTTTTTTTATATAAGCACATACAGGAGAATATCGATAGACGGTGATAGTAATTTTTAAGTCTCATCTGTGGAATTCTATGACGCTTACCATGGTGCATATGGCTAAGCGCTGCATGCGGTGTGTTGATCCGCCAACGTCATAGACTACAGCCCGAGATTCACGCATATCCTTATTATCACAGTAATTTACTATGAATAGGTGTACTGTACGGGACGACTTTCGTCTACCAACAATTCTAATTAATAAGCTATGTCTAGCATTTTACGGACGAGGGATCAAATTCACACCAGCCGGAGGTATTTTAAAAACTCGGAAATTGATTTTTTTTAACCTCCGTCGGGGATTGAACCCATTACCTTTAGCTTGCCAAACAAACGCTTTAACCATTGACCTATACCCGCCGGCAAATTGTAGTTTGTTTTGTATTTTTTTTTAAATTTAATCATGTTGTAAATGGGTTATTTTTGTTTTGTTAAATAAATAAATTAATAACAAATAAATATTATTATTAAAATATTATACATTTGAAATAACAATATTGACGAAGAATTAGGAGTTGGAGAAATTTTGTTGAATTTGCGACGTTGCCAGATCGTATCGAGTACAACTGATACTATGGGCGTGGGATTATAAGTAACGGATATTGTTCTACGTATGGAAATAAAACAGTTTAATTATTATACTAATTACTATTAACCTGTTAACCGGGAGAGCATCTTTTTTATTTTACTACATTAAATAGGTGCGTAATCTTTCACTAGCACGTATCAATACGTCATGCCCGGTGGAAACGTAATTACACATATATATATATTGTGGCTTTTGGGTTTAGCCGTGTGTGGCGAATTTCTTCTCTCCGATATTTCAACCGCCATTGCAGGGGTCTTCTTCAGGGCTTATGACTTTGTTGTGAGTTGGTGTCAGGAGGTAGTTTAGGCGTCAGCCTAACGTAAGATTGGAAGTTAGACGTAAGTGTTCCATTACAAATAAGACGAACTGCTCTTATTTGAACTATATATTTTGAAATTTAATGGAATATTGAAGTAAATAATACACGATTTTTATTTCCCAATTTAATTATGACTTAAAAAATGCTTAAGTTCAAGATTTGTTTAAAGCCATTGGATTATGAGAGATAATTATCACACTACCCGTTTTAATCACTTTATGTTCTCCATAATTTCTTAAGCTGAGAGTTGTAAAAAGAGACAGCACTCTACAGCAGCATATTAGAGTCTCTCTCTAAAGACCGAAGCGCCAGTACTAAATTTCACCAACAGATGGCGCCACGCGTTTCAAAACATCTCGATTTTACACGACTTGATCACACTATGCTTTATAAGCATTGTGTCATCTCCATCAATTTACACCTTGACATGTGCGAGAGAGGGACGGCGCAATACAAAAGCATAGTGGCGTTTTGCTCTAAAGACCGAAGTTGTGCTTGTTAATTCGACCGATAGATGGTGTTAGGTGTCAATTTCAAGCCGAATTGTTTTCAAACATTTATTATGAATGTAATGAATGGGTATTCCTTTTATTGTGTTTACATTCAATAAGCTTAAATTTGAATACAATATAGATATTTAACCTAATTTCTTAACTACAAAGATATTAAATTCACAATTGTTATATAAAAGTTACTTTTTAAATACGCATATTTTTTTTTTCTTACATTTCGTGTATTTCATCATGTTTGTTTCCTTAACTGGAGTATATGGTCATCGCGAGCTGGCGCCACGAAGCTCTATCAGCTGCCGTGGGTCTCGCCATGTCAGCTCCGTTGAGTAAATTATATGTATTGAAAAAAGTGTGAAACATATAGTCAACACAACTTGCTGTCACTCAGTAATGTCAGATGCCATTGTTATTGTCCATGTCTTGTACTAAAATATTTTTATACTAGAAGGTCCACATGGGAACATATAATGTAATGGATAATCATATAAGGTTCTTGACGAACTCCATGATTGGGTAATTGTTAATCGGAATTTTTAATAAGCGGTACAAAATTTGGATAGGTTACCGCTTGTTGCTAACCGCGTGGCTTTGGTTGTGTGTGTCATTGTAAATGTCAGTCATAGCCTATTGATTAAAATTGGTGGTAGACGAAAGTCGTCTCGTAAGCATCACAAATTCATAGTGATTTAAAAAAAATGTATGATGCGTGAATGTCGCGCTGAAGTCTATAACGTTGACAAATCAATGCAATTAAAAATACAGTGTGTAGTTCTATACGTAACGTGTTAAGCGTCACAGAATCCACAGATGAGATTCATACATTATTATATCACCATATGTATTGATATCCTCCTCTTAAAGTTTGATATTGATTTACTGGATGACAGGATGCAGGTTCAGGTTCACAATACAGAGAACTTGTTTTGGTTTCACAATTCGCGTTTATTTGTGAAACACTTGCTTTTTCGTAACGCCCTTAGGCGTGCGCCATAACGGTCGCGAGCGAGCTCCAACTGCGCTCTTACATCTGGCGCCGCCAATAGTCGCGGCAGACAAGCGAATTAAATATAACAGTGGCCAACATGAAATGGACCAACTGTAATAACAAATAAAATTGCCCATGCAGACGCCGTGCAACATTATATAATTAAAACTAACATTAGATATGCATGTCAGGCGAGCGAACGAAAATAAGAGACAAAATATCGTTTTTCGAGGCTTTATGGCATCAGCCTAAAGGAGCTATATCAAGCTGATATCAATATACAGGTATATTCTCCTGCATGTGTTTATCTAAACAAAAAAGTATTTAATGTATGGGATGTAGGTATATTAACGATTGTCGCCAAGTAAATGATCGTATGTATATGGTTAAGTTGTGGATCCTATGAGGTGGAGAGGGGACAGGTGTAAGTGCAGCTTGTTTCTTGCCACGTGTCCACCAGCTGGTGTTCAATTTCGCGTCAACTGTCATTTTTTGCCACGTTCCCTCGAAACACTTTTTTTTTTCATTTCGTCATTTTAATGATACAGAAAATATTTTTAATTTATAAAAATAACTTCATTGTAAATATGTATTTTATAAATAATAAGTCAATATATATGTTGCACATATGGCTACCATAAATTTCCGACGGCTTGTTCCATGATATATCCGCACTCAAATCTCCACCTGTAAACATTTTTTATGTAAATACATCCAGGAGAATACCGAAGGATTCTGAAGTCTCATTTGTGGAATTCTATAACGCTGACCATGTTGTATATGACTAAGCGCTGCAAGTGGAGTGTTGATCCGCCAACGTCATAGACTACAGCCTGAGATTCACGCATAATCCTTATTATTACAGGAATTTACTTTGAATGGGTGGTCTTCACGGGAAGACTTTCGTCTACCACCAATTTTAATTAATAGGCTATGACTGGCATTTTACGAGTGAGGTATCAAATTCACACCACACTCTAGAAGGTGCGACAGGGTCTGTTCCACACCGCAGTCACACTCAGTCGGTCCGCTGTAAAACTGCCAGGCTTTCATTTGCGTCCTCGTCTCGCATACTCCGATCCGAAGTCTGTTAAGGGACCTCCATATATTCCACTCCTGGTTGTGTCTAGGGGCTAGGTCTTCTTTCGGGGCAATTCAAGTATTCCTCTCAGTTGCTCTTCTTCACATGTTCAGCCGCAGGGTGGCCTCAGGTATCACCAGTTCCGTTGTTACAGTGAAGAGTGATATTGTAACGTTTTTTTAAAACATATTTTTCTTGTTGAACTCAGTTTGGAGGTCGCGTAGCATCTAGGGACGAAGCCTGGTGTGTTCGTGTTTTTTAGGAGCTTTATTTTTAAGGTAGTCACGTGGTGTAGAGTAGTAGACGGTTAAGCTGTCCGCAATGTAGGGTTGGCTAACATTTTTTTTACCTTCCGAATTTCGACATGTGCTCCGATTAAGGTAGTTCAAATACCCAAGAAAATTTAGCATGATACCTGAATTAAATAAATTGTATTAGAAGAACCAGAGTTGGTAGAAAAAAGGACAACCTTGAGTGAATGGTGAATTCTCCGGCAGGGAAAGCCACTATTGTGCGACTGTGGAGACCTGCAGACCGCCTCACACCTAAGATCATGCTCCATGTGCCCGACAAGCTGCACACCTCAAGACCTAATGCTAGGCAACACACGGGCTATCGATGTTGCCAGATACTGGGCATAAATAATTTGACGTCGCAGACACGAAGAAAGAAAAAATAAAAATTGTAATTACAAGGGGTTAAATAATTTTTCAAATATTTAAAATCACTTTATGTTCCCAGGTGAAACTACACGTGCAGAGATGTTATTTTTATTTTTGTATGTAAACACGTACAGGAGAATACTGACAGATGATGATAGTAATTCTGAAGTCTCATCTGTGGAATTCTATGACGCTTACCATAGTGTATATGGCTATAAGCTGCATGTGGAGTGTTGATCTTCAGATGAGACTTCAGAATTACTATCACCATCTGTGAATATTCTCCTGCATGTGCTTACATAAAAAATAAAAATACATGGTTATGAAGTGATGACACAAAAAAATATATTGCCCAGATAAGGCAGCTGTAGTTTGAACCGCCTTCGCTGCGTTTTGGTGATAAAGGTGCGTTGTTGCAGGAAGGCATGTGTCCGCCCATCTGCGCAGACAGGTGCGCACAGGTGTGGAAACCGCGCAGCTGCCGCGCGGTTACCGCCAGTGACGTCAGGACAAGTCATAATATAGGTCGAAACATCGCGGAACAAGCTTCCTTCAACGATTGAGCTCTTCATAAAAATTCTCCGATATCTGGAACTTATGGTCACCACACTACAGTCTTCTTTATCTTAGCCATTTCCCATTATCTGGGGTCGGCTCTCCTTGAGAACATTCGCTATGTCTGTCTGTCCTACGTTGCATACTCGGGCAAACCTAGGATTTTCAGATCCTTGTTTATAGTTGCAGTCCAGATTGCCTGTGGTCTTCCAGGTCTTCTTCTCAGCGTGGGTATGTTGAGGGCTCTCTTCACCAAGTGGTCCTCATCTCTCCATGTCACATGCCCATACCATCTTTGGCGGTTTTCCCTTATCTTTTCAGGTATGGGGGCCACCCGAAATGAACCCCGAATATGCTCATTACGAACTCTCTTCACTCTAGTCACACCGCCCGCCCACCTCAGCATCTTCATCTCTGCCACATGAATCCTATCCAAGTCACGTTTCAACCGGGGTCCAACACTCCGATCGATCCGTGAAGCATAGCTGGCCTTACACCAGATTTGTAGATTTTACCTTTGATCCTAACTGGAATCTTGCTGTCACACAAAACCCCAGAGAGAGACCTCCATTTCAGTCACCACACTACAGATGAGAGTATAAACTGCGGCTGCATTTTTTAACCCTACATGCTCCCACCATACATTGATATCAGCTTGATATAGCTCTTTTAGGCTGATGCCGTAAGGCCTCGAAAAACGATATTTTGTCTATTATTTTTGTTCGCTCGCCTGACATGCACATCTAATATTGTTAGTTTTAATTACATAATATTACGCAGGCGATTGTATACGCCATTTTATTTATTTTGACAGTTGCTCCATTTTTTGTTGGTGCAAGTGTCATCTTTAATTTGCTTTTTTGCCGCGATCATTGGTGGCGCGGTATATCAAAGTGTTCCGAGTTGTCAATTGACTCGCGCTCGGCCGGTGAAATGTCATACCGGTCGGGCGTAGAAATCAAATCAAGTTTATTTAAAATAAACGCATATTGTGTACCAAAAACAAGTTCTTTTGCTTGGTAATCTGATTCTGCATCCTTCCCTAACCCGCGACTTGTCGTCTTTCACGGGGGATGTCGGGGGATGTCAACATATAATGTATTCGGTGGAGTTGCGACAGCAGAGCTGGCATGGGATGACGCGAAGACTGTGGCGGCTAACAGAGCCTTGTAGGGGCCGATCCTGATGAACATATGCTCCAGTTAGGAAGCGGACATGGAGATGATGATGAAACTCGTTTCTCATTGAATTATCGAAATTAAGCTATTATACATTGAACGCGGAAGTTAAACATTGACAGGTCACCATTTGTTGTTTGCCGCGTATCGTTAGTTGGTGTGAGCCGCCTCTTAGGACCAAGTGGTTCAGATTGTAAGAGCATCAGTTAATACAAGTGCTTATTTTTTTTAAATGTCTCAGGAAACTACAGCTGCCTTTTGTTTTAAAACAATATTCGGTAACATTCAATTCAGTGCTTTTAAATATTGGCGAATGTCAATCCGTGTACACCACCCATTCATAGTGACTGTAAAAAGGGATGAATGCGTGAATATCTGACTGTAGTCTATAACATTGGCGGATAAACAATGTACATACAGGGTTTAGCCATTCTCAAAAATTGTAGGTTGTACTTTATGAAGATAATATGAGATTTTGTGTCGCGTAATGGTCAGCGAAGAAGCCCCTGTGTGTAAATATTTTGCTGTTAACACCGTGACGCGTTTCTGTGACGTGTAGTGGTAGCCAGTTGTTCAGTCGGGGCTTATCCGCGCTTCTTTGTGTCGTACCTTTTCGGGGGCGTGACCTCGGCGCGACCTTCTCCCCACAGGCCTCCCTGACTCCCCTGACCCCTCAAACTCCTCCTAGACCCCCTTACTCCCCCAGACTCAACCCAAAAACGCTCAGACTCACCCAGAACCTCCCAAAATCCACCCAGTGATCTTCAGAAGCCTCCAAAGCGAGCGCTACCGTCTCAGCGTAACGTAACGTTTTTTCTTAATAATCAAATATAAAATTTAAAATAATAATAAAACGCTGAGTTTTATTTTATTTATGCGTTTATAGGTTGCAGTGACGTCTCACCATTTTCAGGACAAACTTGAAACTAAAGATAAATACAAAACAGTCAATTAATGGTAGAGATAAGAGTCATAGTCATCTGTGGACGGATTGGTTGAAGACAGCGAATTTATTGGAAAAATATTACGTGCAGGGACATACGTACATAGTAATTGTTTTTTTTTAGTATTTAGAGTAAATGTAATTGCATATTTTTTGACACATTATACTCGATAAGAGTAGCACAATTCCTAAGTATTAACTTATAAAGTTGAATTTATATAATTCTTCTTCAGAATTTCTGTAGAAATGTTTCACATGTTTACCATAAATACTCATACCTAAAAGTTTGTTCGACTTTCAGTGATTTTAAGTATTTTTAAGGATTCTAGTAAATAAAGTTTATTCAGTTAAATAGTCAGGGATCATGCTAATTTTCTTGAGTGTATATAGTCACATCCTCCTCCCTTTAAAGGTTGTTATTCAGTCGCGTGGTGGCAGAATGAGGAGCAGATTAACAACACAGAGACGTTTTTCAGAAGCATATATATAATCGGATAACTTTACAAACTTCCGGCTCAGGCGGAATAACATGCCGGGTCGGCCATAATGCGACCTTGTAGGCCGTCGGCACATAACTGAGCGCGCTCGTGATGGGATGTCGCACAACGCCGCAGTAGTGATTTACGTAACTAGTCTAAAATGCCAATATGACGACACATACATGTACGACAAGCGAACAGAAATAAGAGACGAAAGATTGTATATCGAGGTTTTCGGTGCCAGTCAGCAAAGGCTATATCATGCTGATGTCAATAGTCTGCATCTGTCAACTTGTAGAGGTGCATTTTATTTTTGGTCAAATGTTTGGCCAAATAAAACCATTAAAAATCTTTAATAATTAACTTCAATAACAAGATTATTGAAGATGGTCTCCAGGGAGGCCGAAACATGTAATCATTTAAAATAAATGTGAATCAAAACCATTTTTTTTTTAAATTAATTTAAAATTATAATTATGCAGTTTCACCAAGTATTGTCAGTTGATAACTTTAATGTTAATGCAATTTTAAGAAATATTCTCAAATATTCCTATTCGCAAAGTCGTCAACCCTGAAGAAGACCCCTGCAATGGCAGTCGAAAAATTGGATCTAAACAATTCGCCACACACGACATAACCCAAAAGCCACAATACTAATTTACACCTTTATATATTTTTAAGCGTTGATTTTTTTATAATACCATTTATGACCAGGCTTTTAATATCGTACAAAAATGTATTCAAAATAAAATTTAATATTTTTCAATTAAATTTACTTACTTTTAACCCTTTCGCATCGGTTGTCGGCATATGCCGTCATAAGATTCCTTGACCCTTGACATCGGTTGACATGATATAGCATTTTGCTACTTTCAGTACTCATTGTGACATCTGCGGTAGGAAATTGGAAGTGCAGTCATTCTCTTTATCAACCTACATGTATTCTGTACAGAAATCTGTAAAGCATGTAAATAAATATCGTTAGGTTTCGTCACAGGAGCGATTTTTCTGAAAATCACATTTGCTAATACCACTACATGTATGGAGTTATATAATGAACGTTTGTTAAATATAATAGTTGTTTATGGCATCATCTGATGGCTAAGGGATACAAGAACCAATATGATGTATGAAATTAGACCAGATAAGTACATTTATGCTTCATATACTATTTTTATAATTGACAGTATAATTTGTATTCAAATCAAGCCGTAATGAATATATATATTTTTTTTTCAATTTAGATAATTTTAACAATTTTAATTTAGATACTTATGTATGTATTTCTGAAAAGATAAGAGAAAACCGCCTAAGATGGTATGGGCATGTGACACGGAGAGATGAGGACCACATAGTGAAGAAAGCCCTCAACATACCCACGCTGAGAAGACCTGGAAGATCACTGGCAACCTGAACTGCAACTGTAGACAAGGATCTGAAAACTCTGGGTTTGATCGAGAATGCAGCGCAGGACAGACAGACATGGCGAATGTTCACAAGGAGAGCCGACTGCAGATGATACAAAATGGTGAGGCTTCTTTTCGTAGTATCAATCCGGTGGATTGGTTTGCAGCAACAGAATCTTGCATCTCGATCTCCATTCCTCTCGGTGAGTCTAAAGAAGACTTATGTACGTATTTCAGTTTTCTTCAGCGCATTTGACTGGACTGTTCGGTGTTTGTTTTGAAAACATGCCCATCAAGTTAGCATATAAATTGTTAGCAGGGTACACAGTTTCTCAGAATTAACATAGAACGAAAGTGTGAAATCAACAGGTAGGTATTGGGAAGAAGCTAGGCGCTTTACATAAGCTATTGGAAAAGCCATGGAAAACCTTGTTGCATCTTAAAATAATAAATTCAATGGAAAATGTTGATGAATCGGTAGTTTGATATAATCACTGTAATTAAGGTAGATGTAACGCTGATTTAATCAAGGAAGATAGGCACCTAGTAAGAACCATCTCAGAGAGGCGAGCCCGATAGATCGGTCACATAATGCGCGACGATGGTCTTCTTCACGACATTGTGGAAGGGATTGTTTAGGGATGAAACTGTAGAGGGCGCCCTAGACGGGAGTATTTGCAGCAAGTGTTCGAGGACATGAGTTGTAGTTCTTATGCTGAGCTGTAGAGGGTTGCGGAGGACCGAGAGGAGTGGAGATCGAGATGCAAGATTTTTTTGCTGCAAACCAATCCACCGGATTGATACTACGAAAAAGAAGAACACCGATTAATTTGAGATGGGTGATTACAAGAGTATACCGCGTATTATTACTTAGTTGGTTTAAACAATATTTTTTTAGCACACTATTAAAGGTTATGGAGAGTAAGGATAATAATAAGATGTTCTTAAAAAATTGTTTTACAAATCACATCAATTATTCCTCGAATACTATAGCTGCTGTTTTATCAAGTTCTTAAGCTCTTGTCTGGATTATTTTTTTGTAACTCCATATATATATTTAATGGTCCCAGGTGTATCGTCTAGTGTAGAGATATATTGGAGTAAGGTATTGATATCAGCTTGATATAGCTCTTTTAGGCCGATGCCGTAACGTCTCGAAAAACGATCTTTTGTATCTTATTTATGTTCGCTCGGCTGACATGCAAATCTAATAATGTTAGTTTTAATAATGTCTTTTTTTTCACTGCTGTATGACTGTGGAGACTTACACCTCACACCTAAGATCCTGAACCATGTGCCCGACTAGCTGCAAATCAAGACCTAATGCTGGGCAGCACATGGGATATTGATGTTGCTAAATATTGGGCAGAAACAATTTGAAGTCACTGACACGAAAAATATAATATATATAATAAAAAGATAAAGAATACTTCCCCTCTCACCCCGTATGTTTCAGACATGAGAAGAATATGGTAAGAAAAAAATAAGTTAAATGATGGATATATCTATTTTTTTTTTATATTTTAACGTTTTGATATCTACTGACATTTCTTGTTAAAAATAGTATCGTAGAACAAAGGTTTTTGATTGCTGGCCTAGACGCGTGGGATTCTATTGGACAATAGAGTCTACGATCCTGTAGTTTATTTACTTAAATTAAAAACATCAAGTATTTCAAATTTAGATTGTTTAGTTACTTAAAATATAGCGTAGATTTTATATTATTCGGAAAATTATTTATTTTTTACAAGCAGAAGACTTGATACTATTTTTTTACAGCCAACTTCACTATTAAGCCGTATAATATATATATATTTTTGATATTATTTCAAATATTGACTGTGAGAAACATTATTTTCCATATATTTTACCATTTATAAGAAAGATAAAAATATCAAAATAGAACGCCAGGGACTAGGCTGATTTAAAAAAATGATTCGACAATTTTGATGTCGAAGATGCACTTCGTTCTAGAAGGTCACTTGAAGCTTATTATATTGATTAAATTTGAACTTTCATTATTATTTAAAATAACTCAATTAAATAAAAAACAATCGTTTTTTTTCGTATTTTTTTATGGTTAGATTAATTTGTGTAGATGGCTTAAAAGAGCTGTGTTCACGAGACAACATTCACCTGCCATTAATTTTGATTAATAGGCTATGACTGTAATTGGTGGAGGATAAATTTAACACAAGCTGGGGCTGTTAATCCGTTTTAACATTGATAAAGTTACATTTTTTACTTTTGTCTTTACAGATTTAACTCATGCCCTCTTGCTTGATAAGCAAGCGCTTTGCGTCAACGACAAAGTTACTTTGATGAACTATTAATATTATATTGTCGAAATGAGTGGTGCTTACGAGATGAATTTTGTCTAGTAGTTGAGTCAGTGTTAAAGACTGATTGTGGAGATTCAGTACTATCGTGGTGGCGTAGACCCACCGTAGACCCACCGTAGAGTCATTGTAGAGTCACCGTAGAAGCTGTGAAGAGTGCGACGGGGAATGAGGAGGCGTCGTGGAGTAAGGTGCGGTTGGGAGAGGGGATGCAAGTGGAATGGAATAAGGACCAAACACGAAATAATAAGCGAACAAAAAACCTTGATAGCTCCGACGGTAACCAAGCGTAAAGTAAAGTGAGAAGTATATCATATCTGCTTTGTAAAAGCAGCAAATTGTTATCAAAAATTTTAACCATATCGTTTTTAACATACATTTTATTAAATAGCCAATCGACGTTGACCACAGAGCCATTTTTCCGATTTAATGTAATTAATTGATTTATATTAACCATTGAAATACGAGTACATATTGACATCAGCATGTTGTAGCCCTTGCTGACTGGTACCGAAAACCTCGACGTACAATATTTCGTCTCTTATTTCTGTTCGCTTGTCATACATTTATGTGTCCGCCATATTGGGACTAGTTATATAGACCACCGCTTGTTTGTGGCTCGGCCTAATGCTATGACTAGGTCCGGGCCACAAGTTTGTAAAGTTTATCACAAATTTTGTAAATGTGCTTCTGAAAAAGTCTGTGTTGTTAATCTGCTCCAAATCCTGCTATCATGCGATGGAAAAACACCTTTTTGAGAGAGAGGAGGATGTTAATATTTTATAGCTTAGTACAAAGAAATTAGATATGATTTATAATAATATTTAAGTGTTAAACTTACGGCTCATTGAGATAAAGAAATTGGTTCACTAGTCAACGTCGAATGTCTTTTACTAGACATGGGGTATTTGGACTTCGGTTTGGATTCTCTATATTAAAGAAAAGTCGTATGAGAAAGTATTTGATATGTATTTCTATTTTTATATATTGTTTAGATATATTTTTTACTGTTTTATAGTGTACTTAATTTCTAAAAATATACCATGAAAAATTAACACATTTAATTTTTTAGATTATTTTGAGCGTCTTCTTCTGAACTTCTAACATTCTGAACAGTGTTTTCTATGCATCTGATTATTTTTAGTGGAAACTCAATGTCAGCTCTCTAGGTTGTCCTTACATAGAAAATGGCGTGAAAGTAAGCCACAGTAACAGATATCATATTGATATTATGTTAAGTATTCATGTTATATCTGCAGAACCTGACTATGCAAATATCTATACATTACATCTATGCCATATATATTTTTTTTCTTCGTTTTCACGTCAACGACGTCAAATTATTTTTGCCTAGTATCTGGCAACATCGATAGCCCGTGTGTTGCCCAGCATTAGGTCTTGATGTGCAGATAGACGGGTAAGCAATATAGCTTAGGTATTTTATGAAATAAAGTGAAAAAACGAATTAAATCATTAAAATATTTATGTAATATGATGTAATGTTACACAATTCATGAATTCGAACATTTTATTGTGTACCTACAAATCTGTGAAATTAAAAATTAATAAAGCATACTTTTATTCACACTGATTTTTTTTATTATTTGCATGGTTCTGTTGTCAATTTTAAGTAGTATATTACAATTATTTATTTTATGATTCACGTTTCTTACTTATTCATATTGATTAATTCTTCTTTATCCTAGCCATTTCCCATCATCTGGGGTCGACTCTCCTTGTGCACGTTCGCCATGTCTGTCTGTCCTGCGTTGCATTCTCGGTCAAACCCAGGGTTTTCAGATCCTTGTTTACAGTTGCAGTCCAGGTTGCCTGCGGTCTTCCAGGTCTTCTTCTCAGCGTGGGTATGTTGAGGGCTCTCTTCCTCATCTCTCCGTGTCACATGCCCATACCATCTTAGGCAGTTTTCCCTTATCTTTTCAGGTATGGGGGCCACCCGAAATGAACCCCGAGTATGCTCATTTCGAAATCTGTCCACTCTAGTCACACCGCCCGCCCACCTCAGCATCTTCATCTCTGCCACATGAATCCTATCCAAGTCACGTTTCAGCGGGGTCCAAAACTCCGATACGTAGAGTATAGCTGGCCTTACAGCAGTTTTGTAGATTTTACCTTTGATCCTAACTGGAATCTTGCTGTCACACAAAACCCCAGAGAGAGACCTCCATTTCAGCCATCCTGTGTTTATTCTATGCTCCACGTCAGATTCAGTTTTGGCATCTAAGGATATCACAGAGCCGAGATATTTAAAAGTATCAACCTCTTTTACGGGTGTATTCTGTAGGAGGAGTGGTGTGTTAACTGCGGTGCAACCAGAATTGAAATTGAAGTACATCGACTTGGTTTTACTTCTACTTATTCGCAGTCCACTACTCTCAGAGCAAGTCTCAATTCCTCCAGCATTTCCTGAATACTTTGGGCATTTTCACTGATTAGAGCAATGTCGTCAGCATATAAAATATTACAAGGGACTGGTTTTTTCATATCTCTGGTGACATAGTCTATGGAGAGGTTAAAAAGCAATGGACTCAGGGCCGAGCCCTGGTGAACACCGGTCCTCACTTGAAATGGTTTACTCAGGCCAGCGGGGCTTCGAACACTCATATTCATATTAATTAATTATTAATATTATTCAATACAAAATAAGGTCACCCTTTCACGTATGTGTGAGAGAGAGACAGCTAGTCTGCATGCCTTCACGCTACAGCCTTAACCCTTTACATACCGACGAATTATTACAAAAATATTTTTTTCCAGAATAAATACCTATTATTCAATAATCAAGTGCAGAGTGCGCAAAATTTAACTATACTCTCAATTATACTCCGTTCAAAACTAAGTGCCTACAATACAGATTGTTCAAAATATTATTTTGAACATAATTATTTTGTATTAAACATCCAACTCTCCATCTTGGATGGAATCTGTCGAGTCATACAGTCGGGTACAACACAGGACATTTTGCCACTCTATGTAAATTGAGGGGATCAAGGTCCAAAGCAACAGGTATCGAGGAATTCGCGGTGTATGAAATTCAATGTATTAAATATTAATTTAATAAAATAAAGAATGCTTACGCATCGATACGGATCATTGACCATCACAATAATCTGCCACTCTATGTAAATTGAAGGGTTCAAGGTCCAAAACGGTATCGAGGGATGTGCAGTGTATGACATTTAATGTACTAATTGACATCAGCATGATGTAGTCCTTGCTTACTGTAACCGAAAACCTCGATAAACAACCTTTCGTCTTATATTTTTGTCGCTTGCTATACTATTATGTACGTGGCCATACTGAAGCACTAGTACATAGTTTCGCCACCGGCAGCGCAGACGGCCTCGAGCCGCGCTAGTGCGGCCGGCGTCAGTGAGTCCCGAGTGATAAGCGAGACAACGTCATTGTTGCGGCCGGCGGTATGTTTCCGCTCGGCCCAAACCTTGTTATGTTTTTAAGTCAATAAAATCAGTGCGCTTCTATAAGAAAATCTTTGTCTGCTGCCCTGCTCCCCATCCTGCCCCTCACGACGTAATAACGCCTCTCTCTCCTTGTTTTGAGAGAGAGGATGTTATAATATAACTTTTATAAATGCTTGCTCATGTTTTAAACTAAGGTAGCTTTGTGGGGGCAGTTTGTGACAAGCATATGCGCCAACGAGAGAGTGGATATGAAGTCATGATAAATTCTACTTGGATATACAAAGTGTTTATCCTAATGTTCTACTAAGAGACTTATATAAGTAAGT
Organism: Glossosoma conforme; assembly: GCA_022606575.1. Taxonomy (NCBI): domain Eukaryota; kingdom Metazoa; phylum Arthropoda; class Insecta; order Trichoptera; family Glossosomatidae; genus Glossosoma; species Glossosoma conforme. The sequence goes on from JAGTXR010000388.1 coordinate 31,851, forward strand.
ATTTCTTAGAAGCAAATCGATGTACTTTTTATTTTCAATTTATTTAAAATTCTAGGAAAAAATAATATTCTGAAATTCAATACTTTAAGAATTAATTTATAGCTTCACGTCAAAGTTACACGAAGTTACCCGAACATGAAATTAGAGAAGATCACTTCGGGCGACTTCTCTTTGATTCTGGTAACGGTACTTGGTAGAGATTTTCAATCTCAAATATATATAAAAAATTTTTTCTACGAACGACAATAGCTCATTATGAACATGGTTTTCGTTTGACAACAAAAGTTGAGTATTAACTGTTGCGTACCGTTGAGACCAAATGGACCGTAAAAGTAATAATAATAATAAAATTTATTTATTCAGCCACTAGTGCCATAATCAAAATTTCACATACAATAATTCCAAGCAAATACAGAAAAAACAAAAGTTTATTTAAACAGAATAGAAAGAAAATATAAATTGGCTTGTATACATACACCACATTACTATAATTGTTCTACTCCGGATTCCAACAGATACATATTTGAATACGCGCACTGCTAGACATCACTACTGGCACGTCGAGCAGGGCCGCCTTTCTCCAGAGCAGCGCGACGCCGCCTTACGGCCGGCCGCGGCACACTCCAGCTGATGTGTCTGTGAATGATTTGATATTTAAAAAAATAACAATTATGAAACAATCCGTAACGGGAACCGTAAATGTTCTTAGTTGGACCTCCAGATGCAGAGATGTCTTAATATTGATAAAATAAAACATAAATGATAGTTGATGGAATAATTTGGGGTGATAATTTGGGGTGACCATTTGCTGCAGATATGTTTTTTTTTCAGTGATTATTACATATCATAATTGATGGTAGACGAAAGTCGTCTCGTGAACACTACCCATTCACAGTGAGGAATTACTTGAACTCTACGCTATAGTGATATATCATATGCTTATAAATATTATATTTTATATGCAAACATCAGCACGCTTGCTTGTCATACCAAAAGTCATCGATTCGATCCCCGAGCAACATAAAATTTTGGTGAAAAATCTCAGTCATAGTGTATTTATCAAAATTCGTGGTAGATGAAAGTCGTCCCGTTAACACCACTCATTAATGTTGAATATCTGTAAAATTTGAAGTTGCATGAATGTCGCGCTCTAATATAAAATTTTGGTAAATCAACACTCCATGTGTAGCGCTAGGCTAATCTTAACATGACATGCGTCATATAATCCACATATTATGTATCTTCATCGTTGTCGTGTTTGTTTTTAACTGTATGTGTTTGAATAAATAAAACTTGCGTACTATCTTACATGTGCGGAGTGTGCGTGTGTAGTAAAATATTACTACGAGAGTCAATAGAGGGATTTTCGTGGGTAAAACGGGGGTTTTCTGGGTAAATGGGGTGTTTTCTGGGCGAATCGGGAGTGGGGGGTAGTGGGGAATGTTCCCGTTAAGGGATGTGTCACGTGGGCAGATGCCGTGGGAGGATCGGGCGGCACTTTGGCAAGAAAAAGGACTGACAGGGGTGGGAAACAAGTATGGGATGGGTCGGGATGGGATTTCGCAGAGACAACGAATCTTTTTACATCATTCAACAGTTGTAGTATTCTATGCGCAATATTTGGAACTTGAAACTTTACTCGATCAAAAATAAAGTGCTGTTCATATTATTCTTAACAACTATACATTTAAGGAGCTTACTGAATGCCAATTCAGCCGAATAGTGGATTTCGAAAGCTGATCCTTGCGTAGAATACTGGGTATACAAATGACTTTATAGTCGGTCAAGAGGAAAAGGTGAACCTGGTTGGATGGTCCGCATTGAGGATACTTCTGCTGCTCTTCTGATGTCGTCAGTAAATTTCATAAAACTTTCCGTTTGCCAGTTTTCTAACGTCACTCAGACGCTTTTCTTTCCCGTGAACCATTGTCTCTTTAAAAAATATGTCACATTGCCACTTGAGTGAACATGTTCTCTTAAGTGGATACGTTACGACAACCTTAAACGCAGAAAAAAATGAGTCAAACTCGGCGATCCATCAATATCGAGAGCGAAGTTTCATGGTTCCAAGCTTATGCTATGTATCTCGTGAGACCAGCTCGGAGTAATATATTATGAGCTGTTTAAGCCGAACGAGACGATTACAGCAGACCGTAACCGACGATAATTGATCAAGCTGAGCCAAGCATTAAAGGATAAAAGGCCGCAATACGCCGAAAGACATGACAAGGTTATTCTTCATTATGACAACGCATAACCTCATTTTGTAAATGTTGTAAAAAACTACCTGGAGGACCTCAAATGGGAAGTCCTACTCCGTATTTACCAGGCATTGCCCCCTCCGATTACAATTTGTTCCGGTCGATGATACATGGCCTGGCTGAATAGCGATTTTCTTCTTATGATACCAACAAATGGGTCGATGACTGGATTGCTTCAAAGGACGCATGCTACCTGAAAGATTTTATTTTCTAGACAGTATTTTGTATTTCATAAATATGTACACAAGTTGTATGTTACATACGATGACTTAAATATTTTTTTTGTAGTTTGAGATGCTTCGGCGTAGAGGCGTAGAGGGTTTGTAGGGGGGTAGTCTGGGACGGCAGGGGCTAGTGGTAGAGTGAAGCGTAGAGTGGGTGGGTGGGTGAATTGGGAGTATGGGAGTAAAGGTGGGAGGAGGTGGGAGGATCACGCAGAAAAAAAGACGAAAAAGGCGAAGCGGATAATGTACAGTTGTTGTGAGATGAAATAGAAATATGTAAAGATACCACCGAGCTAAGCTTTTAAAACTGTTCATATGATTTATATTTGATATTTTTTTAATGTGAATTTTATTCAAGCCCCCGGTCTCTTGTCTTTGAGGAAGGTTTTTTAATATTAAATATACACAAAATGTATTCTGAAGAGCATCGAATTTAGAGATGGGGTTGTTTATGGTGAGGCTTTTGGAAGGCCAATAAGAATTTAATGATAAATTTTATGGCCAAAAGAACGAAGTATGTTGCTTAACCAGTGTTTGGGTTGAGCCGCAAACTTTGGAGTACTAAACTACTCACTTTAAAAGTACCGATTAACAAAAACTTTAATATGCTTGAGATATTAAAACTGTTTCATTAAGTTCCCGGGCTCTCGTAATGTAGACAGCCAGGAAACATATTTTCCAGCTAAACGTTTTGTTTTGACTACATGATGTGAACAGTGAAAACTTATGTGAGAATGTATGGGAACATTTTTTTATGTACTAACATACAAGAGAATACGGAATAGTAATTTTGAAGTCTCATTTGTGGAATTCTATGACGCTTACCATAGTGCATATATCTAAGCGCTGCATGTGGAGTGTTGGTCCGCCAACGTCATAGACTACAGTTCGAGAGTCACGCATCATTGTTATTATTACAGGAATTTACTATGAATGGGTGATCTTCACGAGACGACTTTCTTCTACCACCAATTTTAATTAATAGGCTATGACTGTCATTTTACAGGTGAGGGATCAAATTCACACCAACAGGGATATTTTAGAGCTCAGAAATCTATTAAAAAAACCTTTTTTTAATCTTTGTCAGGGATCGAACCTACGACCTTTGAATTGCAAAGCAAACGCTTTATTAACGCCATTGAGCTATACCCGCCGGCAAAATTTGTGTGAACGTGTGGTCAAAGATATATATTTTTTTATTTTAAAATATGAGTTTGGGGAGTCACTGCGTGCTGAAAAGTGCGCGTTGGGAAGGTGCAAGGGTGAAGTAATACCGAGGAAATTTACATTTATAGATACGAGCCGTGTCGTCGCTTCGTAGAGGGGTCTACGACGCGGCTACGACGCGCCTACGCCGGGGAGAAAGTGGGGAGATTAGGGAGACATCGGTATCAGTGGGATGGGAGACATTTTTTTATAAAGGACTCATGCTGAAGAAGATGAAGGAGTTGGGTAGATTTTTTATGTATAGGCGTATGCTGTTTGAATTCCACATAATATTCTAATACGTACTGATTATACAAAAAATTCTGCGTATATATCATTAGGGAAAAAATAAAATAGCTTAAAATAAGTCTTGATTACGCTAGACTATTTGCCGGCAGGTATAGCTCAATGGAGCGTTTGCGTTGAATGCCAAAAGTCGTGGGTTCAATCCCCGTCGGAGATTAAAAAAAAAGGATTTTCAATCGATTTATGAGATCTAAAATTACCCCCAGTTGGTGTGAATTTAATCTCTTAACCGTAAAATGACAGTCATAGCCTATTTATCAAAATTGGTTGTATACAAAAGTCGTCCCGTGAAACCACCCATTCATAGTAAATTCCTGTAATAATAAAGGATGATGCGTGAATCTCGGGATGTAGTCTATGACGTTGGAAAATCAACACTTCACGTGCAGCGCTTAGTCATATTCACCATGGTAAGCGTCATAGAATTCCACAAATGAGACTTCAAAATTACTATTACCATCTATCTGTATTCGCCTGTATGTGCTTACATAAAAAAGTCAACCCATTTTTATTTTATCAAATCAATGTGATAAGTTTAAATTCAATAAATTACATCGTAGAATAATAAGACTGGATTCGTTGTAGTATCACTGCTGTCACTGCTATGCTACTGCTACGGCACTGGTACGTAAATTCTTTTTTTTCGTATTAGCAACGTCAAATTTATTCACCGTAAAATCTGGCAGCATCGATGGCTTATCAGTTGTCTAATATAAGTTCTTAGAAGCATTATGTAGTCGGATATATGAGGAAGTTTTTAAGATGTATTACAGTCTAAATATTTAGTGGTCACATCCTTCTCTCTAAGTTAGTTATCTCATTGCGTGGTGGCAAGATGAGGAGCAGATTTACAACACAAAACTTTTTTTTGCAGCACATCGAAATATATATTACGATAACTTCTGGCCCAGACTTAGTCACAGGCCGGGCCAACCACAATACGAGCTCGCCGCCGTCGGCACACAACTGACTCGGTACCGGGCGCCGTGGTCATTGACACCCAGCGTGGCAAGTGGCGGTCTATATAACTTGTCCTCCTAGCGGCATTACAAAAACTCATGCGTGTCCGATGAGCGAACGAAAATAAGAGTCGAAAGATTGTATATCGAGGTTTTCGGTACCAGTCAGCAAGGGCTATATTATGCTGATGTCAGTAGTTATACACTTGTGACTCTTACTGTTGTATAACTACTTATTAAGTGGTCTCGAGTTCTTCTGACTTACGTCCATAGTCTATTATTTAGTGATTTTCAAGAAAGTTATTCATGTTTTTCTTTACGATAATAAAACTTTCCGGAACGAGTTTTTGCCAAAATTAGAGACTCCTCATTATAAGAACTGAATGTGAGTATTTCTGTTGATTTCCTCGATAAATATGCTTATAACTTATAGCAAATATGACTAGATCATAGAGCATAAGATTGAAGGAACACTGTCTAAAGTACAAATTTATATTTGACAAATCTTTTTTTAAGATGCTACTTAAACACAGTTAATTACTTATTTACCTGCTGATACGTAACTGGAATTTAATACTGAAACAACACTGCTATTAGTTTCGTAACAAGTACAGTTATATCACTGCGACGCCACTGCTACGCTACTGCTTCGATGGTTCTACGCAGGAGTAGCGCAGTGTGAGATAGGGAGCACCCAGTAGGCTGACTGGACTGAGACGGGAGTCACAGACCGACGCTTGGGCATTCCGGGAACACTGCATAAAACACAAACGGAGACAACTTCTTGTTGATTCAGAGTCAACGAATTTCGGCGTAGAGGGACAAAGGATCGTAGATACAAGGATTTTGCTATTTTTCTGAGATTTTTATAGAACAATGTACTTTGAGCCAAATTTATATGAAATCATTTCAAAGTTGATTTTATTACAGTATCATACAATTCAATATTTTTTTTTTTTTTATCATGAAAAAGGTTCTTAAGTTTTTTCCCCGCTTGCAGCATCCAGCCTCTCCGGTTGAGTGCCATAGAGTGCAATGGTCTTGACCAGTTGTGCTCTCCCGCATGCGATTTCATAAGCAAAACATTTTTGGATTTGTGGTTTTTGTGTTGAGCCTTGTAAAGCGAATTTATTATTATCTTTGATATTTCTACCGACATTGCTGGGGTCATATTTGGGCTTAAGTTCACAAATAAACCTTGAATATTACTCCTGCACTTGCGGTAGAAATATCAACGAGAAGAAAAAATTACCACACATGGCTCAAAATCCACATTTCCAAATCAGCCCGTGAAGACACATTAAATTACTTAAATATATTTTTGATTAATTAAATTAATCTTACGTATCATTGAATTATCTTCCGCTTACTTACATGCGATGAGATTGATTATTTCGTATCGGAATCGGGATTTGTTTGGTACCGATCCGGGAAATCTTGTCGGGAAATTAAGTGGAGTTTCCCCAGAATCGGGGAATTCGTCGAACAGTTCATTGGCGAGGGGGAAAATAGGGTGACTTTGCACCGAAGGTTTTCAGACTTATATTTTCTGAAAATTGTGATAATTGAGATCATATAGTTTATTCACTATTTGGCTTTATATTTTATTTTAAATGAAATTATTTATGTAGTGGTTTTAGGATGGATTTATTATTTAATTTCAGATTCTTCTGAACTTAAATAATAAATATATAAACTATTCTTAGCTTCCATGGTACTGTGTTGTAAGTATTTGAAGTTAAGCGTAAATTTCCCATAAATTATTTAACGAATTGTTTGTTTTTTTAAACGACGATGAAGGACGAGCGAGGTACCATTCTCCACGTGGCCTCGTCAGTCTGCCGCTTACCGCGCAGGCGAGTGGGTCAAGGTTGAGTCGCTGACTGATTTTGGATCGTTCTCTTAGCCGTTGCGCAAGCCCATGGCATCAGCATTAACACGTGCCATAGTTTTAGGTAAAACTTTTGTATTTTGTGCTGAAAATTAAAAAATATTAAATTTAAGTGATGCGGGTGTGATGCGGGTAAAGTCCAGTCCAGTAAATTTAAGTCATGGCTTCAATCAATTTAACACCTTTGTATTAATATATTCAATGTAAGTGTTGTAAGTTTAAGAGCTTCTCGATATTATATCTCGTAGTTTGAAAAACTCTGCTCTAGAGTGATAGAGAGGGAAGAATCTCTCTGATGAAAAGGCGCATATCTCCTTAAAGCTTAAATTGGGCGCGCATTCTCACAGCCCACCGATTACATTTGAACGGAAAACTCAATAAGGAAGAAGATTATGATACCTTATTGGTAAGATTATTTTTATATTTTTCTATCAAAAAAAATATGTTTAAAGATCTGTATACATTTACCAAAATGTTTGACAAGTTAATGTATTTTTTTTAAATTTTGTATCAAATATCATCATGTGTGTAGAGAGATTACGCGCGGGAGGAAACACAGATGCTGGAAGAGCAATTCAAAAACTTTTAAAAGGATTAATTTTAATTAGATTTTTTTTTTGCGTTAGTCAAAGTAGCAGTCAAAAAATAAGAAGGCAAAGAAAATTAAGGTAAAGAAAGAAGATAAAGGAGAAGGAGAAGATATGTTAGTAGTTTTATTAAAATTAAAAATAAAGTTATATTTAATTAATAAAATTAAATTAATTTAATATGTATAAAGATATGCTGTAACGGAATCCGCAGTCAACTTTGCTTCAAAGTTCAATTATTAACAAAGACGCCTTCTCAGACTTCGGGCGTCTTCGGGAATGATTTCGGGTGACTTCGGGTGGCTTCGGAGAGACGAGCAGAGCTTGCCTGCGACAGAGAGAGACAAAGAGTTTAGTTTCGAGCGAAAGAACGAGATGGATTGAGGTTCTGGTGTGGGATGAGGAGTGAGTTGGAGGCATTGGAGTGAGTTGAGGAGTAGATGGGAGTGTTTGGATGGGTTTGGGGAGTGGGGAGCGGACGGACACTGCGGATTGGAGGAAGTAGCTTGTCGGTTAGGGATTCATTCAGTTACTACGGCCGCTTTGCTTCCAATAAGGGATGTCATCAATTTTTTTAACAGTTTTTTAAAAATCGTATCAAAGCTGAACTTAACTCGCCTCACACCTGCATTGCATCAGAAGACAATTAAGTCTACTTGATGATGCGCTCATTCAGATTATGATCAGTTTGTAACTGATAAGTGCAGTAAGAGTTCTCATTAAGGTAAGATGCGAAGACGGTTGCGGCAAAGAGAGAAAGGGCCTGGTCCATATGGTCGTTTCCTTATATAGGGCTTTCTCACCCACACTTTCCTTCCTCTAATGAAAGTGAGTCTAGTGACATATATGGGACATGTAAAACAAATATTAATAAATGGACAAAGATACAGAAATTTGAGAGACTCATGCGGGAGGCCTACGTTCAACAGTGGACGGACACAGGCTGATGATGATGATGATGATGACAGAAATTTGTACTATTGATTAAATACTAATTTAGCCTTTTTTATTTACATATAAGTGTGATTCATAATAAGCGTTTTATCTCGTAACATGACGTATCAGAAAATTAACGTTAAGGCTGACAATTCTTGGTGAAACTGTATAATTCACCATCATCATCAGCCTGTGTCCATTTATCGTTGAATGTAGGCCTCCAGTATGAGTCTCCATCCTCTTCGATCCTCCATCTACGGACCGTCGATTATATAGTTGAAGGATGTATAAGTATTAGTTATTATCAAAAAAAAATACCGTTGCTTGAATAAATGTGTAAGCAAGCTTTAAACATGTTTTTAGTGGCCCTGGAATACCGTCTCTTCGAGACACTTCCCGATGTTTCCAAGTGAGCATTCTCCCGCGCAGGCCTCAAGTGGGCGGCAAGGCTCTACGCCACCCCAAAGTGGAGCTGAACCCAAACCATCCCAAATACTCCGTACCGAGGCAAACACCCCAAAGTGGAGCCCAACCCAAACCATTCCAAGCACTCCGTGCCGAGGCAAACACCCCAAAGTGGGGATGGAACAACCATCCCGAGTCAGTGAAGAGAGGTAGCTTTGACCCTGGCGTAGACCCTAGCGTAGACCTCAGCGTATACCTTACTTTAGACCTTATTATAATATATAATTTAGCTTAGACCTAAGTGTAGACCTCAGTGTAGACCTTATATATACTATATATATATAAGCTTAAATCTTAGTGTAGACTTTAGTGTTGACCATAGTGTAGACATTATATATACTTATATACTCGTATACATTAGCAAAGAGCTAACTGTAGGTTTCAGTGTAACCTTAGCGCAGAACTTAGCGTAGATCTCAGCGTAGGCCTTAGTACAGACCTTATTATAATGTAGCTTAGATATAAGAGAAAACTTTACTTTAGTTTAGAATCTGTTTAGACTAAAATGTTGTCAACGTTGATCAAAGTGTAGAATTTATCGTTGACTATACTGTAGACCTTAGTGTAGACCTATGCATAGATCTTATCGAAGACCTCAGCGAAGACTTTAACAAAGATCTTGGTGTAGACCTTATTAGACTTTATATTTTTGCTTAAGCCTCAGCGTAAAACTTAGTGTAGACCTTACGTTGACCTTAGTGTAGACTTTAGTACATAAATTGTAAAAAGTTATTAAATCCAATTTCATAGAGCACACACACAATATCTATGACAAAACAACTTTATTTTTAAAATAATCAATATATTATTACAATTGTTCAAAATTATTTAATTAATCTGCGTTATTTGAGCAGACTTTAAGGTAGTAGTTAAGTAAAATTATATTACTAGTATATTATTTAATAACTTCTCAGGTTTTCACGGCCAGATTTGAAATTGTGTCTTTTGGGTTTAGTGATGTATGTCAAATCTGATATTTCGACCGCCATTGCAGGGGTTTTCTTCAGGGTCGAACTTAAAGTCATCAAACCCAAAACTCACAATATCACCATATTATTAAACGCAAAGATATTATTTAATTGATTATAAGTGCATAATAAATAATTAAATTAATACATTATCTACTATAAATCCAATTTCATACGGCTAGAATATGGTAAAGGGTATTTTTTCCGTTCCGCGAAAAATTATCGACGAATAGCTGGAAAAAACGTGGAACTATGTATCACAACTTTATCTGAATTTAAAACGTCAATACCACACACACACATGCTCACACTCACACACGTCGGGAATCGCATTTGCTAGTCGCCCAGCGTACCTCTACGACCGCTACGGGCTCTACAGATACCCTCTACGCTGGTGTGTAGATGCTACGCAGTGGCGAATGCAGATAAACAGAGTAAAACTTTGGTTTTGTATGTAATGTGTCATTTTAAATGTTACGTTTTGTAACTATAAAAGGAAGTACCTATTTGAGAAAGAATTACATTTTGCTCCTGTTGTTACTAAGGAATGATTTGTTTCCTTGAACATTTTAATAAATAAATTCAGCCCTGAACCTGCATGTACTTGAACATAACATACCCAAATATCGCAGCGCATGTAATTATGGCCTGGCATGTACTATAACATTACATTCCTCGATACTCGGCTTAACATAATATTCCTCAATATACTATATCATTATGTATCGAAATATTACATTCCAGGATACACTGCGTATATCATTACAGTAAATGAATCCACAGCCCAACTTAGCACTTCTTTGCAGTGGCCACAATTGTTCAGAGAGGACTACCACTGGACGTATAAGTTGCTAACTGATCATAATCTGAATGAGCACGTCATCAAGGAGAATTAACTGTTCTCCGGTGTGATGCGGGTGTGAGGCGGGTAACGTTCAGTCCAGTTAATGAATCCACCCCTGTACTGACATGTACTATAACAAGTATTTGAACATTACATTCCTCAATACCCCGGCGTATGTCATTACAATAAGTGAATCCAGCCCTGGCCCGGCATGTACTATAACATTACATTTCTCGATACACTGGCGTATACCATTACAGCTCCCCATATTTTTTTCCCCTACGCCACTTTTTCAGGTCACTTTGTATACAGCCAGACCACGCTCTCTCAATCTGTCTTTTTGTGCCGCCCCTTTCATCCCTTTCCCGGTATTTAGGGCTGCCACAAAAATGCATAACGTAATTAATTTTTTTAACAAATTATATTTTTTACTTCCTATAATCTGACATCCTCCTCTCAAAGTTTGTTATCGAATTGCGCGGTGGCAGTATGAGGAGCAGATTAACAACACAAAGACATTTTCTGAAGCACATTGACATACAGGTATATATTTCGATAACTTTACAAACTTCTGGCCCGGACCTAGTCACAGTATTTAGGCCGGGCCAACAACAATGCGATCTCGCCGCCGTCGGCACACAACTGACTGGGCTTGGCGCCGTGGTCGGTGACACACAGCACCGCAAGTGGCGATCAATATATCTAGTCCTCATAACGGCATTACAAAATGACAACACATACATGTACGATAATCGAACAGAAATAAGAGACGAAAGAATGTATTTCGAGACTTTCGGTGCCAGTCAGCAGGACTATACCATGCTAATATCAAATCGTTTTATTCAACATTAATTGTCACAGTCCATTTCTTTTTCCAAGACATCTCTGGACCCAGAAGATAACATAGTAATTTACATGGTTCTGGAAAATCCACAGATTAAGATATTTATATTATTTGCATTCAGCTTGAGATCCATTTTAAATTAAGTATATAAGAATTTCAAACTTTTTTTAAATATTTAGCAGCTTTATGTTTTAACTATAGAGTAGATATCGAGAACTTAAGAAAATGTTTTATCATAAATTTAAAAAAACTCCTTAATTATAAATTAAGGAGGATCGAGAAAAATGGAGACACATGCGTTGGAACTACGTTTAACAATGGGCAGACACAGGCTGTTGATGATGAAGATTTTTACAAATCTGGATTAGTATATCAACAGGGGATTTTTCAAAGAAGCAACCCTATACATTCCCATCCGAAAATCCCACCCCACCCATCTCCCAACCCCCCTTCCCCCCTCACCACTTCCGCGCCCTTTTTTTATTTTACTTCTGTTTTATTATTTTGGCGCTACGATGGCGCTCTTTGTGTCTACGGAGCCTCTACGCCAACGTATTTGTGACTACGCCATAATTTCCCAACCTGCGGTTTTGCGTTTAGGTACAACTTCGTATTAGGAATAAAACCCTCATCTTTTCACATGGAATTAAATTCGGTACCCACAAATATGCCAATGCAGCTGTATAATGGGTTTTGAGAACAAGTCGTGCGTAGAATAATTTTATGATTTAACGTTTACAGGACAGTCGGTTTTTTTGTTTTGTAAAGGTAATATTTAAAAAAAAAAACATAACCTAAATAACTCACAAGCGTAATACGAGCTAACCTAATGTAATATACATTAATTGTAATTAAACTATTTATAATTATTGACATCAGCATGATATAGCCCTTGCTGTCTGGTACCAAAAACCTCGATATACAATCTTTTGTCTCTTATTTTCGTTCGCTCATTGCACACGCATGTGTCGTCATTTTGTAATGCCATTAGAAGCACTAGTTATTTAGATCACCGCGGCGCTGGGCGTCACCCACCACGGCGCCCGATGCACAGTCAGCTGTGTGCCGACCGCGAGAAGTTTGTATTATAGCCAGCCCGGCATGCTATTCCGCTAGGACCGGAAGTTTGTAAAGTTTATCATGAAAATGTATGTGCTTCTGGAAAAGTCTGTGTGTTGATCTTCTGCTCCTCATCCTGCCACCACGCAATTTAATAAATAAGTTAGAGAGGAGGATGTCATAATGTACTCAGCAAGACTTCAGGAGGCAGAACTGTTTCATTATAAGACTAAGAACATGCGATTCATATAAGGGAACGAATACTGAATAATGATGATGATAAAACATTTCATATTACGAACAGGTTGCAAGTTTTTTTTTTTATATTGATGGTGAAGATACTAAAAAGGTTAAGCATGGATGCTTTTCGCAACAGTGTTTGTGTCTCAACACAAGTGTTGGTGCGCTGCGATAAATCTGACACAGTCAACGTATTTGTGACTCTACGCCATATTTTTTTTACAAAGTGTAGAGCTAAAGTGCTAGTCTTCAATGCTAGAGTTTATGGGTACAATGACTGAAAATTAATATAAGTAAATAAATAAATTAGTAAAGGGTTGATATGCACAGTCTTCTAATGCTCTTATTTCAGGTGTATCTTCAGTTGGGGAAACAGAAAATAATTTACAAGAAGTCAACTCAAGAATGTTGTTCCAGAAACGGTAAATTATAAAAGTGATGATATCACCTCGATATAACCCATGCAGGCTGGAGCCAAAAAATCCAGGATATAAGATCTTTCGACTATTTTTTTCCGCTCGTCTGACATACATATATAAAAAATATTAGGCTAAGTCTAGATTTAAGGAGTCGTAAGATATGGCGCTTGCAGGCGGCATCTTATTTATTTCAACCTATCATGGTATGTGATAGCAGATAGTTCGTCAAATAGCCAACGTGTAGTCTGAGGGCGCTGCAAGTCTTATGGCGCGTACCACGTTATTTTATGCCCAAGTTCCAACAGAGATAGATCATTGTTTTTGGGCAGAATATTGAATATTGTCATCGTTGATTTAAAAATAAATTACAAAGCTTCTCGAAAAGTTCTTTGTTTCGTGACCTGCTCCACATACATTCATCACTCTTTTCTATCACGATCTCGGTGACACGGAGTCACCTTTATTGAAACATGGATGTCAGTAAGAAAGTGATGCATATGATTTTGTTGTGACGCAACTATCCATGGCAGCATGGTAGAACAAGCATGGTTGGAAAATGCGCATTACTCTCATAATGGATCTTGTATGTGACTACGTACATGTTGCAGAGTTATGATAAATTTGCTACAGTAAACGTATTTTTGACTATATTATTGTACCAGTGTATGTCTGCTACGAAAGATCAGAAAAAGTCAATGTATTTGTAATTCTATCATCGTATCAGTTTATGTATGCTACGAAAGATCAGCTACAGTGAACGTTTTTTGTCTCTATTTTTATACCAGTGTATGTCTGCTACGAAAGATCAGATTGAGTCAATATATTTGTGACTCTATTCTCATACCAGTGTTTGCATGCTACGAAAGATTAGCTACAGTCGACGTTTTTGTGACTATCTTTTCGTTCCAGTGTATGTTTGCTACGAAAAATCTGCTACAGTTAACGTATTTGTGACTCTACGCCGAAGTGTATGTGAGCCACGATAAATTTGCTGAAGTCAAAGTATTTTTCAGTGGTTTGGTCTGACGTTTGATATCGCCTCGTGCTTTTTTCTCGGCTACAGTTTATTTTTGAATCTCTTTTCGAAAGTGCACATTTTGTTTTAATTACTTTTGATAAATCATTTGGCATTTGAAAATAATGTTTATTTTTAGATATATATTTTTTTCCATTTTTTTTAATTATTACAAACGTCATCATCATTGCAAATATCATTCAACATATATATATCTGCTCATTAAATTGTAAAAAACTGTCACTATAAATTTCTCTCATCCACCATTTTCTGGACTCATTTCATGTCTTTCTTGAATGCTTAAACTTCTACGTTCCAGATAAATACACCCGTGCTCGTAGCCATCCATTGTTTTTGATCCCAGTTCATACTTGTGGAGCTTCGAGCACTCAATTCAGTACAATGGCAATGGCGCTCTTAAATAGCCTACCAGCACACCTCGATCCTTTTCTTACATCCTTTTCCTCTTTTGTCGATGGTGTTGTTCTCCTAGATATCTGTGATCTTTGACACGTGTCATCTTCTTCTTTTTAATGTTTTTTTTTCTCTTTTGTATGCATTGTATGTTCATTTATACTCTAAGTTTCTTATTCTTTGTACCTTGGAACTGCGGTTATGTTAAATAATTAATAAATTAAATAAATAAATGTCAGCTCCGCTTCCTAGACCTCCGCTGAGTGTATTCTTAGGAAAAATCTTTAGGATCTTCCAGGAAGGCGAGAGCTTCGGGGCCTGAAAAAATAGGCAGCTATAGCTTACATTTTATTTCAGCAACTGAAGTACATGTCCCGGACAAGACTTATAAAATTCATAACAGAAATAATATATTTCAGACAATGAAAAAGTTTAATATACATGTATATAGTGTTGTTACCGAAATCGCAATAGTAAAAATAATTGAAAATTCAGTAGTTGTACAAAGCTCTAGTTAGCAGCATGGATACGGTAATGATGGTTTTACAAAGTCTATTATTTAATTTTGTAAAATGGTTTTTTTTAATTTTCAGTCGAAATTCCTGAAAGATGCTTTCTTCGGGCAGAGAAAGTCCGATGAAGTTCCAGACACAGCCGAGGAATAATCTCGACAAAGCGATCGCTTCCCCGGCCGCCTCCTCCGAGCTCCCCGCCACCGAGCCCGCCGCCCACTCGTCCCGCCACTGTGCCACACTTCAGTGGGCGAAAAACTATGGAAAACGAACCAAAGAATGACTCGTATATTTTCGGTCAAATTGGTCAGAATATAAAATATAACTGTCATCCTTTCGCATTGTTGAAGATGTTCTACATACTTTTATCTACACAATTCATCCTACTCTAACGTAAGCTAACGTAATGTTTTTTTTTTATGTAAACCCATGCAGGAGAGCACACCCAGTCAAGATTACTTAAGATCCAATATTTTTTTTGCTGATACGTGGGATGTCTTTAAGACCTTTAATGTGGTATTTTCCCCTTTATTGGGGAGATTGCAAGTGTATATTTATCTGTTTCTTGAAGAGATCTAGATTGTAAGAAGGAGGAAACACAGACGCTGGAAGAGCATTCCATAGCTTACCGGTGGCATTAAGGAAGGAACTTTGGAAGCTGCCAGTTCTTGGTCGACATACATTAACCGTATATGGATGTTCGGCAAGCGCAAGACGAGTTTGTCGGCTGTGAGTGGGTGCAGGAGGAATTAGTTCTTTAAGTTCCGAAGAGCAACCACCGTGGTAATAACGGTAGAAAAGACTAAGAGAACCAGTCTTACGCCTGTGTTCCATTGATTGTAGATTAGACGTATGGGTGTCATTGTTTATCAAACGAATTTCTCTTCTTTGAACTGAGTCAATTAAGCTTAGAAGGTATTTTGGGGCTCCAATCCAAAGGTGACTCCCGTATTCAAGGATAGGTCGCATTTGTCTTTTATGTAGAAGAAGAAGTTGTTTATAACTTAATGTAATGTAACTTAACCTAACCTTACCTAAACTAACTAACCTGTCTTAAATTTAAAAAATAAATAAATCATTTTGACCAAAAATTGATTAAAATTATGACCATTTATTTTGTCGCCATTGTGAATATTAGCCATGTTTTTTTTAAGGAAGCTCTTAAAGAAGAGCATAACCAGTAGGCTCTATAACGCTCAGTCAGACGACTGAATGTTGTATGCGGAAAACGTGTTATTATTGTATTTGTTTGCAACTTAGGGAGATTGAAGGTGTATATTGATCTGTATCTTAACGATATACAAATCGAATGGAGTATGAAATTCAAAGATTAAAAGAGCATTTTTTAGCTTACTGGTGGCATTTAGGAAAAAAAAATGGAAGCTGCCTTTTTTTTGGTCGACATACATTAACTGTGTATAAATTTTAAGCAAGTGTGAGACGAAACTTATATAAATAATTTTCATTTTGTTTGAATATGGATCACGTGGCACTGTTTATTCACATACTTGAAGACCGCAGTTTTGCTTTCAATGAAAG
Organism: Glossosoma conforme; assembly: GCA_022606575.1. Lineage (NCBI taxonomy): Eukaryota > Metazoa > Arthropoda > Insecta > Trichoptera > Glossosomatidae > Glossosoma > Glossosoma conforme. The sequence continues at coordinate 48,540 of JAGTXR010000388.1, forward strand.
TTTCTTCAGTTGTTCACATGTGTAAGCATATTGATTGGTTAAAAGTAAGAAAAATGTGTTATGTGTCACTGAGTAAGGAAGGATTAGTGATAGGTAGAATTTCTTCTAATATGATGATATGAGATTATATATATTTACATGTATCACGTTGAGTATGACCTCTGTGTAGGAAACTGCAGTTTTGACTTACTCGTAGCCTTCTCAATCCGTCACTGTCAAGGGACAACTCTCTTTACAGTAAGAGATTGAGGAAGGATAAAAGTTAGTTGAAACTGCAGTCTCCTAATCAGTGGTTATATTTAACGCGATCCATTTAAAAGCAAGGTAAATAAATTAATATTTATTATTTATAATGGATCTCAATCTCTTTTTGTAATAAATACGAGTATAATCAAATAAAAAATGTCTTCTTAGGAAAGCTCTCTTTCAGACGCATTCAGCTACCTTCTTGCCTCGTCTTTATATGAGTTCTAAGTCTAATATATTTAGCCTAGTACTATCTCAATATCAACAGGGATGACGGGTTAGTTCTAACGATACATCTAATGCTTTTCTGTCACCTTAAAAGTTTCGTGATCCCTGATTTCCATATCCCATCCTCTTCTACTCGGCAGTTTGCCTCTCTCTCAGACATGTGCAGCTGTCTCTGTCTAACTTAAGGTAAGGTATGTCTTGCGTCTCGCTCGGTTCCTTACTTACTTACTTATTCGGTTCAGTCCCTGATCCAGAGGTGCGTTAATTGGATGATCAACAAATAAATAAATTAGTAAAAAAATAATTTTATTTAAATATTTTTTCAACACCATATTAGAACATTCTGTGTTTTGGGAGCGCTGGACAGTCAAAACAAACTCGATCAAAACAAAGTGACTACTTTACACTATCTGTATTATATATATTTTTTTATTATAATATGACTGCAAATTTTGGTATCTCACCAAATATCCTATTAAGCTATTTAATAAAAATTACACGTAAATACTAGGGTTGCGATGACTTGGCTTTGTGCGCAATGAATAAATAAGTGACTAAACTAATTACATACAAGGTTGAAAAGTACGCTTCTATTGGATTATAATAAAAAATTGTGTTTTTTTTTGCTTTTGAAATAAAATTACCAGATTAACAACACAAAGACTTTTTCTGAAGCACATTAACATACAGGTATATATTTCGATAACTTTAAAAACTTCTGGCCCGGACCTCCTCACAGCATTCGGGCCGGGCCAACAACAAAATTACCGCGTCACTGTCAGTGCACAACTGATTGGGGACTGTCGGTGACACCCAGCGCTGCAAGTGACGATCTATCGAATCAATGGTGCACCAATTACAGCAGCCATGTACATATTCACGTTTCCCGTGACTAAAATACCAATATGGCGACACATACATGTACGAGAAGCGAACAGAAATAAGAGACGAAAGATTGTATATCGAGGCTGTCGGTACCAGTCAGCAAGGGCTATATCATGTTGACATCAATACATTAAAAAATAGAAAAAAATGCCTAATTTGCTAAAAATCATGTTAAATATATTTTTTAACGAATAAAATAGTTGTAGATGACTTTTTAAACCAATTATTTCCGAACTTTGTAAGCCCAAGGTGACCTATGACATATCCACTCCAGGCAAAGTTCTATCACCATATAACTGCTTCTGAATATATTTATTTTATACATCCATCTTTGCTAATCTCTTTCTTAACAGCTTTGGCAGTTCATGATTTGTATATACAGTTGGGTGAGTGAACATGGAAATGATGACAATATAATACCCGTAGTATGCGAGACTATTAAGTACTCGTGTATGTAAGTGACCGTTTCACGGACTCTCAGTAGTCCAGATTGACTTGGCATCGGCGCACGCCGCCGTCGCCATGGCAACCACGTCACGCGCTACGCCGTAGAGGCGGCGTAGAGGCGACACACACACAGCTGCACGGAACACGCTGTTCAGGATGTCACGCGGAAGCGGCATGGTGACCATGACAATGTGACGTGTGGAATACTTGTGATAACAGCTGTAAGGCGGCGTAGATGCAGCGTAGATGCGACTTAGATGGAACGTTATGGATGCAATTTAGATGCAAAATACAAGTATATGCGACTAAGATGCGGGATAGATATGACGTAGTTGCGTTGTAGATGCTCTTTTGATGCAGTATATACTCATGTACATTATGAAAAATGTAGCATAGATGCATTGTAGATGCCGTTCTGTTTCGAAATATATACGACGAAGATCCGGGATAGGTATGGCCTAGATGCTGTTTATATGCTATTTAGATGCGACATACTAGTATAAATTATGAAGATGCTGCATACATATGCCGTATATGCGTTGAAGATGCTTTTTGACACAGCATACATATGAAATCGATGTGGCATAGATGCGTTATAGATGCTCGTTAGATGCGAATTATATTTGGCACAGATGAGGCATGGATATAGTAGATGCGTTTTAGATGCTCTTCAGATGCAGAATATATATATGACGAAGATGCGGCGAATATATCCCATAAATTTGGCGTATATGAGACGTAGTTCCTCGTAAATTTAACATAGAAGCAGCATACATACGGCATAGATGTAATGTATAGGTGATATTCGCATAGTCAGGTTCGTGAAAAGCTCTTATAAGGAAATAATATGGATACTTAACATAATTTTAATATGATATTTTACTAGTGCTCAATTTCACGTGATTTTCTATGTAAGGCCAAGCTAGAGAACTGATATCGAGGTTACGCTAAGAATAATCAGATATATAGAAAACACTATTCAGAATGTTACATGGAAGTGACAAGGTGAAATTGACAATGCGACCAATAGCATACGACTCTCAATACATGACGTAGAGGCAGCGTAGGGAGAAAACTAATTTAACCAGATATATGGAAGACACAGAATGTCACACAAAAGTAACAAGGCGTCAGTGACAATGTGACAAATAGAACAATTAGATCCACTTCACAGCGTAGATGCATTAAGGTGACACCAACACAGCTAGGTTACGTGCTGTTCAATATGTCATATAAAAGTAGCGAGGAGACAGTGATTATGCGACATATGATTATCACTACATGGCGTAGAGGTAGCGTAGAGGTGACACTTATACATCTAGGTCAATAAAACACGCTGTTCGTGATATCACAAGGAAGTGACCAAGAAACTGTAAGAATGTGACATATGACATATTTCTATGATAGCTTGTCACGAGGTATACCTTCCATATACGTCTATGAAGAAATTTGTTCCATAGATTTTCTTGTATGCCATATATGAATTAAATATTTATATTAACGGGTGAAAAACACGTTTTCAATGCTTAGAATAGTTTTCAGAGTAAATTATACCAAAAAATATGGATAATGAATTGTGCAAATTTATTTGAAACATCCTGTACTTGCTTTAATACGGTACATGTGACATGTAGGCGGTTGGCACATGGAATGTTTAGTCAATCCTTGAAGCAGGCAAAAAGGCATCTTATCTAACAGAAAACACAGACTTTTACTACGCGGTGTATCGCTCGTGCGTTGTCTATGAGAATTGTTGTAGCTAATCGCATGCAACAATTCAACGCATAGTTTAACTGGTAAATAATATATTATATTTTTAACATAGTTTTTTTTAATGATAATTATAAGTACACCAATTGAAGAACCATCTCATAGAGGCAATCCCGATGGATCGGTCACATCATGCGCCACGATGGTCTTCTTCACGACATTGTGGAAGGGATGATTGAGGGCACAAACTGCAGAGGGTGCCCTAGACGGAAGTATTTCCAGCAAGTGTTCGAGGATATGAGTTGTAGCTCTAATGCTGAGCTAAAGAGGGTTGCAGAGGATCGAGAGGAGTGGAGATCGAGATGAAATATTTTGTTGCTGCAAACCAATCCACCGGATTGATACTACTACGAAGAAGAAAAATTGAAAATGTTATATGTGAAAATTTATAAGTAGTACTTTTCAAGCAGTTACAAAAATAGTAAGAGTATACGTAAATCACTTAAAAAATAATTTATTTTAAAATCTGATTGAAAGTTTTGTTATTTTTATATAAGCAAGCCAGAGCAAATAGAAGCACCCTGCTGACGGGAGGTAGTTCTGGCACGGTCTTTGAAATCGTGCTTTCAGCTACGCGGCACCAATGGACTGGAACTCGCTACCGGAAAGCATAAGAGAGCTTAAAGCGGAGGCATCCTTCAGCAGCAGACTCAAGACCCACCTTTTTACTCCGAGAGGCAATGAAGCACTTTTGGAATAACCAATCGGTCATAAAAAAGCGCTATACAAATACTAAAATAATAATAATAGTAATAAGCATGGATTTGAATGAATATAACTTATTTTTTTAAGCAGTTAGTAATTTTGTTATTTTTTTTAGTAGATAAATAAGTAATGCAGTACATTTTTGATGCGATTTTGGCAGACGGTCACAAATATCGTGACGGTTTATTGTAACGCGTATTTGTTAGCACTGATTAAAGCTCCCAGTGAGAACAAAGGAATTGTTGGCCTGTCAACCAGCGGCATCCAAACGGGCATTAGGAGGGGAATCACAGGGACGGAATTAGTGCCATATCAATACTATAAATAATATAAGAGTACATATATATAAAATAAACGTTTCATATTCGTTCTATATTTAGAACACACGATCACCATAAATTGCCTGTAATTATTTTTGCCAGTTATTTTTTTTTTCATATATAATCGTGTTGGAAATAACAGGGTCAGATCTTGTCTGCCCAGAAGTGGGCGACGTCGATGGCGCGACTCCCGGTCATCGTCAGGTCTTCCTGGATGCAGCTACTCGGATACAGCGCACACTCCAGAAGGTGTCATAGGGTCTGCTCCACGCCGCAGTCACATTCAGTCGGTCCGCTGTAAAACTTATTTTTTTCATGAAGTTCCAACAAATACATGTATGGCAAGCGATGACTATACATACGATATTGAAGAGACGACGGTCAATGGGAAAAAAGTGTTTGTGTGCCATTCAAAAACTAGCATACGGTGCATTGACCGACCCCCTGCAAGATGAACTAGCGACATCAGAAAAATAGCGGGAGTATTTAGGATGATGAGAGTGGAGGATGGATAAGGACGGAGACTCATGCTTACGTTCAAGATGATGATGATGATGATGATAATGTGTGATGAATCGCAATTTTTATTCAGCTTGGATGATTGGTCTGACTTTTTACTAAGTGGAATCTTAATATAATCAAAAAATAGTAAGCAATAGGCTATTAGCTACCTATTCAAGTTATATACATGTGAAGAACAGAAGAAGTTTTCATAGAAATCGAAACCGCTATCTTCAATTATTGAATATAAATAGTGATCAACTTGATCCATAAATTTTGTAATTTAATATTTTTAACGAATTTAAAGTGAATTTTAAGATTAAAAATAACAATACATATATCCATATTTTGTTAGCATCTAATGTTGTTTAATAATACCCTGTAAGAACAAGCATGTAACCATATGGTAACAAAGATTTACAAAAAAGCATTTTGTTTTGTATCATTATGATTGCATGAACACTACTATACGTTGATAGAATAAAAATGATATATGTGTTTTTCACGTTTTTTTTTTTTCTTTTTAGAGGTTTAATTAAAATCGCGCTTATAGTATAGTATGTTCATTGGTTGATGATCATATTTGTACGGGTTTTTTAAAAAATATTTTTTGTATGTTATTTGATGGGTTGTCCCTATTTGTGTCACAGCAGGCCGCACCCTCGCGCCGGAAAGGGACGCCAGATATCAGAGTTAACTCTAACTGAACGATCAATATCACAATGTTGTGGTGTATCGCGCTGGGTGAGCCGCGAGCCTACTCGCCCCGCGAGGGCCAGACTCACACAGGACGCGGCCATACTTTATCTTTTGTATGTATTGTATATTTATGAATACTCCGTTTCTTATTATTTTGTTCCTTGGAACTTCGGTTCGGTGAAATAAATAAATCAATTAATTAACACTATTTACTTCATTCAGGTCATTAACAACTGTCTTCATTGCATTTACACCTAAATTTTTCAAAAACTCAGGTTAAAGTTACGAAGAACCTTTCTATCATGAAAAACACTCACATACAGAAACTACTCTGAAATTACTAAAAGAATACAGATTTAACAAGTAGCACTGTAGGTTTTTGGAAGCCACTCCAACTACTTTTCTGCCCTATCTTTTCTTACCGTCATCTTTTTGACAAATATGCCACATTGCCACTTGAGTGTGCCTATTATTCAAATTACATCCACTACTTGAGTTCTTCGGATATCCTCGTTTCAGATACTAGCATGCATATCTTAATGGCACGTTAAGTGACCTTTATTTTATAACACATCTGTAATACAATAGCATATACGAGTATGAATTCTTAATATATATATATATATATATATATTTGTAATCAAATTATAATTTATGATATTACCTTCGTCGGAGATCGAACTCGCGATATCTCGCATATGAGCCGAGCGCTTTGTCTGGCGGTCGTATTCTTTAGTAGAAATCTCAGTGAGACATCGGCCTAAGGGTTGTGCTGGAGCTCCATCGCTACGCCATCCTCTACGCTGGGTCTACGGAGGCTCTACGCCAGTTTGCTGCGCCACCTGGTTTGTGAATTGCGGCCGGGAAGAGCAGAAGTGGGCGGAGTGGGAGGGAAGAGAACTCGACGCGACACCCGAGGCCCCTTTATCCCGCTCAACGCCCTCTTTTCGCGATGTAAACGCTCGTCAGAGAATACCGGCGGAGGTGAAACAAACTGATGTTTTGTAAGTTATGTTTATAGGAGTGTGTGAAATTAAAAAGACGATTAGTTACTCCAAATACAATAATTACAACGAAACTTTAAATAAAGTCTACATATTAGTTGTACATAAAAACATTTATAAAATATATATATGTATTTTCAACTAAAGCTCTTTCAGTAATTAAAAAATATATGTCATTTAATACACTGTTTATAATGATATCAGCTTGATATCATTATAAACAGTGTACTAATCTTTTTACAAACAGTGTACGTATCTCTTGCAGGCTGATGCCGTAAAGCCTCGAAAAACGATCTTTTGTCTCTTATTTTAGTTCGCTCGCCTTACATGCACATATAATAATGTTAGTTTTAATTATATAATATTACACGGCGTTTGTTGCTCCATTTCATGTTGGTGCAACTGTCATCTTTAATTCACTTTTTTGTCGCGATTGTCTAAGCCGCGCTGGATGACAATATTCCGACAGCTGACAGTTACTCTCGTCCGGCCGGCGAAACGCCATACCGGTCGGGCGTAGAATTCAAGGCAATTTAAAATAAACGCGAATTATGCTTCGAAAACAAGTTATTTGTGTTATCAATCTGCTCCTGCATCTTGTCACTCAGTAATTCGATACCCAATTCAGAGAGGAGGATATCAATTACTATATATTGGAATATTCTCGCCTTATAATTATACGAGTACCATACATTTAAATAATGTACTATCATTGATAATGTACTCATTCAGTCTATTGTTCCGTAAGTAAGTGGTGTATTTAGTTACTCCCATAACAATTGTGTTTAATTTTTCAAATTTAAAAAGTTTTAAATTTGTTCTTTGTAATCTCAATGTCTGCGTGCACGATAGCGCCGAGTCATTTTCCTCGTGTCCTTGAGTTTAAACTAAAAAAGTACGCAGCTTAGTTCATTTTTTGATGAATCATCAGTGCTGCCTGTTACATGACGAAGAGGATTTTTTGAGTGTAACGTCTTGTAAAATGACATCTGATTCTGCGATTATTAGACTATTTATATATCTTCTGCGTCCATGTTTACAGATACCCTCAACACCAGTCAGAAGATGCGAAGTAGCTTTCTGAGATCCACACAACCTCTCACATCCGGCCCTGAAAATGAGAGACTCCAGTTCTGGCGACAAGTCGCAGCAGAGGATTTCATCACTCCAAAAGAAGGCCTCCCAACTGGCAAGAACCTTGAATGGTGGACCTGGAAATCCCTGAACAGATTAAAAACCAGAATTAGTAGAATAAAAGACAATCTCGAGCGGTGGGGAATTCTTCGGCAGGGAGAGCCACTATTGTGCGACTATAGAGATCTGCAGACCGCCTCACACCTAAGATCCTGCTCCATGTGCCCAACAAGCTGCATACCTCAAGACCTAATGCTAGGCAACACACGGGCTATCGATGTTGGTTGCCATATACTTGCAAAAATAATTTGACGTCGCTGACACGAAGAAGAAGACAAAGGTGGGATGCCAAGATTTGCAACCTCATAGAAGAATCGGGGTAATACAGACGCTGTATATGTAGCACTTTGTTAGCACGCAATTTTCAGTTTGTCAGACTGCTTTATTTGTGTTTCGCATGCTTGAGGTTTGGTTTACACTAAAGTGAAATCTCTTATTCCGCCCAACTCTTTTTAACGCGGCAAAGGTTACTCCCCTACGCCCACTCTGCCCTCCCGTCACTCCCCGGCGCCCGCTCTGCTCCCCTCGTCACTCCCCGACACTACCCCGACACTCCCCCGACGCTCCCCCCGCTGAATGTATGTCAAGCTGGCTGCCGGCGGTGGCTTTGTGTGGGTTATAAGCGTAAACACTACATTGATACAGCGTCACGCTGTGACGCATTGCTTGTATAAAGATATTACGTGAACGTTTTAGAGCTATTTTTACGATCGAGTTAATTGACGTTTTATATAATCAAAGTGTTTTTTTACGTAATCGAGTAAAGCAGAATAACTCCGAGAGAAATCTCATTTATAGATTTTATTATGCTTGCCATTTTGAGTATGACTCAATGGTATATGTTTTTTTTTTATATTATGTAAACACATACATCAAAATATCAACAGATGTTATTAGTAATTCTGAAGTCTCATCTGTGGAATTCTATGATGCTTACCATGCTGTATATGGCTAAGCGCTGCATTTGGAGTGTTGATCCGCCAACGTCATTAACTGCAGCCCGAGATTCACGCATCATCCTTACTATTACAGAAATTTAGTATGAATGGGTGGTCTTCACGGTACGACTTTCGTCTACCACCAAATTTAATTAATAGGCTATGACTGCCATTTTACGGGTGAGGGATAAAATTCACACCAACCGAGGGTATTTTAGAGCTCAGAAATCGATTAAGGTTCTTTTTTATTTTAATCTCTCCATCGGGGATCGGACCCACAACCCTTGGCTTGCAAAGCGAATGCCTTGACCATTAAGCTTTATTTGTCGGCAGCATGTAGACCCTTAAGTTGTTGTTAAACGAGTAGAGTTTTGTATTTCGAAGGTCAATTGTGACACTATTTTTTTTTTAAATATTTCAGCGTTATCGTTAAATCATATCTCTTATGCTTATTATACTCAAAAAATGTTCTTTGAATAAGAACCGTTTACCTGATTGCGATGAAACTTACGAAAGTTATTGAAATATTTAAATTTATTTTCATTCAATGACATGTGTCATAACGGACCTAACGGCTCCACCAATCGTTACAAAAATTCATGCAAAAACGTCTATGCTTCATAGTGAATTTTCCGACGCGTAGCTACGCAGGCCGTAGTGAAACTAGTAAAAAATATTTTAAAAACTGAACAGTGTGAAGATATAATTGTTCTATTAAAGAAAAATCGCTTAGAAATCTTACGAGTCAAGGCACATTTGACAATTCCATCAATAGCTTCTCAAAGGGGGCGTCTTCCTTACGAGGGAGGTTAAAAGGGGTCGTTGGGAGATAAAGAGGGTCTGGGTAGGAAAAAGGGGCGTTCTGAGAAGGAGGTTGGATGGAGGTGTTACGGAGAGGAATATTGAGGGGTCGGATCACGGAGGATTGCGGGGGTATTCGGGGGGTTTTGTGGGGGTTTCTGGGGGGGTTTCGGGGAGGATTCACCCGAGAGGCGCCGGACGGCTGGATTCAGGGAACTTAGGGCGGTCAATTTGACGCGGGAAAGAGCAACCTTTGGAATTTTTTGAAATCACAGACTAACTTTAAAAGATATAAATAAAAATATATATAATGGTTTTGCGAGAGCGGCAGATTTCTTCCAAAACAAATCAAGAAGAAGAATAATGTAATAACATCCTCCTCTCTTTAAAAAGGTGTTACTTCTTCGCGTGGTGGCAGGATGAGGAGCAGATTAATAATACGCAGCCTTTTCTGAAGCATATTGACATATGTGTACGATTAATGTTACAAACTTATGGCCCGGACCTAGTCACAGCATTCGGCTGGGCGAAAATACAATATGCTCGGCTACAGTCGGCACACGACTGGGGCGCCCGTGATGAGCTATCGCCCAGCGCCACAAGCGGCGGTCTATATAACTAGTCCAGAATGCCAATATGGCGACACATGCATGTCGACAAGCGAACAGAAATAAGAGACGAAATATTGTACATCGAGGTTTTCGGTACCAGTCAGCAAGGGCTCTATCATGCTGATGTCAGTATATTCAAAATGATCAGCATATTTTGCGTATTGGTATTTTAAATAACATTAACGTTATCAATTGACAATACTTTGTGAAACTGGATAATTATCATTTTAAATTAATTTAATTAAAAAATTAATTATTTAAAATTATTATTGAAGAAGGTCTCCAGGGAGGCCGAAACATGTAATCGCCTAAAATAAATGTGAATCAAAACTAAATATTTTATAAAGTGGTATTTTCTTATCATCTTTCAAATCAGTTCCCTAACTGGAGCTCATAAATGTCAGATGGAGAAGGACAGCAGTTGTTTTACAGGAGGTATATTTTTCTTTTCTGTTATACATCTTCATCAAAGAAATCACACGATTAGCCCGACGTTCCAGAGACGTAGAGCGTTTTATTAAAAAAAAAATGTAGCTCAACTCATCATCCATCAAAATACAGTACATATTTTGCTCATTTCATATAATTATGTCATAAAATAAATTTTACGTCACTGATGCTAGTTTTCATTAAATATTATAAAATAATTCATTTATGATGTAATGGTTGAGCACGAACGGTTATTGTCAGTGTCTGGAGACATCTGTAGTAGTTAGCAGCCAAGCGTGCAAGTCGCGCACGCGCAGACAATCACTGTAGACACGCAGCCGTAGACCTGGCGTAGACCCACCGTAGACACACCGTAGAGACGACGTATATGACTGTAAATGAGCAAAGACGTCAGAGATTATGTTCTCATAATATATGCTTAGATAGATACCATTCGCCACAAATTATAAGCAGATTTCCGTATAAGAAAAACATACGGAGGCAAAAGAGAATACGCACAGAGAAATCACATTTCGAATGATGGTATTGACCAAGGGACGACTTTCGTCCACCACGAATTTTGATTAAAAAATGTTATTTTTACCATCAAATTTAATCTTTTTCTTCTTCGTGTCAGCGAAGTTAAATTATTTTTGCCTAGTATCTGGTAACATCGATAGTCCGTGTGTTGCCCAGCATTACATCTTGAGGTGTGCAGCTTGTAGGGCACATCTTAGGTGTGAGGCGGTCTGCAGTTCTCCACCGTCACACAATAGTGGCTCTGCCTGCCGAAGAATTCCTACCGCTCGAGGTTGTACAGTTCTTAATCTGTTCCAGGTCCGCCAGTCAAAGTTCTTGCCAGTTGGGAGGCTTTCCTTTGGAGTAATGAAATCCACTGGTGCGACTTGTTGCCAGAGCTGGAGTCTTTCATTTTCAAGGCCGGATGTAAGAGGTTTTGTGAATCTCAGAAAGCTACTTCACCACTTCAGTCTGAGTGGGTACCTGATTATATATACAAGCAGTGGGATGGTTGGTTGATCAAATTAAATGGTACGTAATATTTGATAAAGCTGTTACTGCAAATATGTTTTCGAATTAGGCAACTGATAGAACTAAGTGGTAACCACATGTGACAATATTCTCCTTAAAAAATATGAGAAACTAAGTATGAATTGATTTAAAAAGAAGTAAGTTTGATGATGTTAGAACTCATGATTTATTGCATAAAAGTCGCGTCTTTATAGACAAGCGTCGTAGACCCTTAGTAGACCCAATGTACGCACGGCGTAGATGCGACTAATTGAGCAGAGGTAATGGGGAGTTGTATGAGGAGTGGAGGATTAAGGGGGAGTCAAGGTGGAGAAGGGGAGCATCCATTGGAATGCAATTATGATGAGGACGCCAGCGATCCGTCGCGATAAGTCTATTGGTCTACGCCAAACTGTAAAGGATCTACGATAAACTGCTTAGGGTCTACGCCACCGTAGAGGACAACTTTATAATTGAACGGATTGAACTACAGATGACTTCGACAATGGTATTCTTATCAATTGATTGATTAAAAAATGTTATCTTTAGATTACTAAAGTTAAGTAAGATAAGTTGTGATTTTTTTTTGGATTGGCGACAATTTGAAATTAATGTACACTGTTTGTTCTGTAGATTGAGGAGTTCTTTAGGAGAAAATTGGTTTAGAATTCGTACTCGTATGCAAAAAAGTTCCTTGACTTAAGGTAACCAATTTAAGACGTATACAGACACATTTCTTAAGGTTAGCAATCTATATTTGTTACTTTCCTTTGAAATGATTTAAATGAGGAAGCCTCACCAATCGAATCACCGTTTACGGTTACCGTAAGTCAAGGAATGTCTTTGCATACGGGGTAGGAAGCGTCGATATCATACAATTATTTTTCCAAGCTATCATTTTTAAGATATAACGATGGTATGACTTTATGAGGAATAACGAGGACTTTTTCATGACATTGTGGAAGGGATGGTTGAGGGTAGAAACTGTAGAGGGCGCCCTAGGCGGGAGTATTTGCAGCAAGTGTTCGAGGACATGAGTTGTAGCTCTTATGCTGAGCTGAAGAGGACTGCAGAGGATCGTGTCGAGTGGAGATCGAAATGCAAGATTTTGTGCTGCAAACCAATCCACCGGATTGATATTACGACGAAGAACGAGGTAAGAGAGCGGACAAGGCAGCCTTCTTACATTTAAGAGACGAAGGTGAAACTGGTTTGAGAATGTTCTCATTTTTTCCTTTTGTTGTTTCGGGTAATCAAGGACCATGTCAGCTGACAGACAGCTTTTTAATGATGATACATTCTAAAGAACACACACACATCTATATGATTCTTTTTATATACGTATTGAATATATTTGTATGTGTGTGATGACGCGTCTTTATTCTATCAGAACTTTTCTAAGCTGCTTAGAAAAGTATTTTTTTATTATTACAGTCAATCTTCATGATATTCTTCGAGGGAATTTAGGCTTTATCGTGTATGAAAATGTATGCGTCTTAAGGATCAATATCGCTTGATGATGAGGATAGTCAGTAGTGACTTTGTGGAGTCGAAAGTAAACTAACCCCCTCCACTTCTGATGAATCTTTAAGGATATAAAAGATGAAGAAAATATTATTTTGAGATTTTTTTGTTGTGTTTAGTTTGATTAGTGATTTGAGGCACGTTCACAGCACTCGTAAAGATGCGTTTCTTATGCGTACAAGCACTCTAAAGAAAGAGGCGAGAAAAGTACATGCAGGAGAGCACAGTTGTCATTAATAACTTCTTAGGTTTTCACGGCCAGATTTGATATTGTGGCTTTTGGGTTTAGCCGTGTGTGGCGAATTTCTTCTATCCAATATTTATTTTTTTCTTCATTTATATGAAGAAGACCTTTGCAATGGCGGTCGAAATATTGGATAGAAGAAATTCGCCACACACGGCTAAACCCAAAAGCCACAATATCAGTTGTCATTAATGTTTCGGTGTGCTTTTGATTGAGCTACACATTTAGAACTAAATGGTCTACTCCTCGGTGGTGCGTAGTCTTTAGTAAGCTCTTGTGGTAACTCTTTACAACAGGAAGGTCTTCAGGTACCATAAATATGTCGTCAGGTGGACCTACGTGTGCAGAGATGTCATGGGACAAGGCATAGATAATAACAGCTGACAGAACTGAGTGGTGGTAGTTTGTGGGGACCGTATGCTCCTTGAAACACATGCACAAAGTTGATTCGTATACATGGTTAATGCATGTCGACCAAATATTTATGATTTTCAAAATTATTTCTTTAACGCCATTAGTAAGTATGTTTTTCCAGCATCTGTGTTCGCTCCTTCATACAATCTACATTCTGATTTTTTCGTACACTGGGTAAGCGTCATAGAGCGCACTGAATGCCTCAACTAAAGTATAAGTAATGTCGTATCCATCACATTTGAAACCCAAAGTGAATCTGCATATTGCTCTCTCGCTCTTCTCATACTAAAGAGGATTCTGGGGATATATCTATCCCTCTCTTTCTTTCTTATATTGATACAACTATTAAAGCTTATTTTGGACGAGGAATCTGACAGTTCTTCATGTCATAAACTCGTGGCAGCCATATGCACACGATAATTATATATAATAAAAAATGTGATAGGAGTAAGAGAGATGGTGATATATGTTTTTACATGTGTGTGAAAGGGAGATTTCAGGAAAAGCAATTTTCAGTGAATGCGAAAGAGGGACGGCGCTCTACGTTGGAAAGAGAGAGATGTATCTGAAGTATGTTTTCAGCTTTTCAGTACAGGGGTGGATTTTGAAAGAAAAATGTTTTCATTGTATAACGTCGACGGGCTTAGTTCTTGGCGAGCCGAAGATCGTGGGTTCGATCCCTGACGAAGATGAAAAAAATAAAATGATTTTTAATCGATTTCTGAGGTTTGCGTGAATTTGATCCCTCACCCGTAAAATGCCAGTCATAGCCTATTAATCATAATTAGTGGTAGGCGAAAGTCGTTCAAGAAAAGACCACCCATGTATAGTGAATTCCTGTAATATGTTAAATAAATTGAAAGAACCAAAAAAAAATCTACACGCACACAACTACTTATCTTTACTATATATAGTCACTATTTATTACTCTCTCAGTTGAATCTCAGTACTTGCATCGTATAATGATAATAATAACGGTTGAAATAACTGTGTGGCTGTAATTTGTGACGCCCATATGCTGAAATTTTACTGTTTTACAATTTTTGATTATATTTAAAACCATTGAATCGCTAAGAGGTTAATAACTATAAAAATGCGTAAGTCGAATACGCATTTGATCAACTTATTGAGCAGATTGTATAAATATCTAAATGGAAGATTATGTCGCTTGCGTCATTTCGATACAGCGCTTTGATTAAACATATTATTACAAGTAACACGCGCAATAATGTCGAAATACTCGAACAAAATGTACTGAGAGACTAACGTTCATAAGGTGGTCGCTTAAGACTTTTTTAGCTTTTCACACGGCACAAAATTATTTAGTTGGTTTTAGTATGTGTACTACGCAATAAGGTTTATTATTAGAATTATATGTATAAACATATCGTCTTTATTGTAGTTGTCGGTTAAAACGTTTTGGTATTGTAATCTTGTGAAATGTAGCCACCGCGTACTGTGCGATTTTCAGTGTAAGAACAATGTATGTGTTTAATCATCTGTAAGCAATTTTGAGCTTTATTTTTAAAGTGATTAAGATCTATTATTGTTTCAATTTGGCTTCAACGTTTGTGATTTTGTTCGCAAGCTTTAAGTATTTCGATTCTCAGTATCAAAATAGCTTATAAACTTAGTATGCTATAACCAATTTTAGGCATTATTGTTAATAAAATTAGATTCTATTATTGTACAAAGTTTATTGTGACGTTTATGCTTTTATTCAAAGTGTTTTAGAACTGATATTCTCGGAATCGGAAAAGCGTATAAGTTGAGTGTCTATAAAACAATTTTGAAGCTTATTGATATTTTATTTAAGATTGGTTATTGTTTGATGTTGATGGTGACGTTTGTGATATTGTTTGAAAGGTTTCATTACCTTAGTATGAATACAGAAGCGTTTTGCGACGCAGTGGCGCTAAGGGTATTAAGGTCCTTGCACACTGGTTGAAAATCATTAATAAAATAAATATTTAAAATATAATTCATTTCAATTCCATGCGCAGTATCTGAGACTCGAAGCAATACTCGATCAAAAAAAGTGACATCTTATAGTGCCTATAGAGTTCCCATACTCTTTTACGGTTGTGAATCTTGGGATGTCGCCAAAAACCAATGCAGCCGTATTATATATATTTAGTCCATTGGGAACCATCTATATAAAGTGCAGAGATGTTGTAGGACAAGGAATAGACAATGGCTATAAACAGGATCTTCTTCTTCGAAGTATCAATCCGGTGGATTGGTTTGCAGCAACAAAATCTTGCATCTCGATCTCCACTCTTATCGATCCTCTGCAATCCTCTTTAGCTCAGCATAAGACCTACAACTCATGTCCTCGAACACAAAATGCTGCAAATTCTCCCATCTAGGGCGTCCTATGCAGCTTAAACCGTCAACCATCCCCTCCACAATGTTGTGAAGAAGACCATCGTGGCGCATGATTTGACCGATCCATCGGGCTCCTCTCTCTGAGATGGTTCTTACTAGTTGCCTATATTCCATCATTATGCTGAAAACCTAAAATGGTGACCACATGTTCCAGATATGGGAAGACAAACATAGGCAAAATTTAGTATTTTCCTGCTAATGTTTTGTGTATTATACAATCGGCTTTAGTACGGTTTTCATTTGAAAAAAAAACTTATGTTTACAATTTTGGTTTATACAAAAATGACCTTTATAACTATTAAATTTAAAGACTATTTATCTTTGTCAATCGTTGAGTTATATATTTCTTTAAGTTCATGCACGTATAAAAATAATGTTAATACACATACGAACAAACAAATAAATAATTTCATAGTGGTTAAGAATTCGATTGTTAATGCTAACAATTCCAAGTTTGGACTCTTAAGAGCTTGGTTGTATTGTGTATTAGGGGAACAATGACTTGACTTGTAAGTAATAAAAAGGTTTAAAAGTAGATAAGGCAAATTTGTACAGTTAGTGAAAAGACGAAGGTGACCTGGCTAGGACATGCTTTTAGTATGCCGCTGTCGAGCAAATATTATAGCTGTCTTTTACACACACCCCGGGCTCTCGCCGTAATTAAAGGCTTCATATTTATCATCATCAGCATGTGTCCGTCCACTGTTGAACGTGGGCCTCCCGCGTGAGTCTCCATCCTCTTTGATCCTCCGCCTTCCGCATCGAGACCACTCCCGCTATTCTTCTGACCTCGTCAGTCCGTCTTGCAGGGGGTCAGTGGACGGACATGGGCTGATGATGATTAATACTAATTTAACCTTGAACTTTTCATTGTAACCTTGATCGTGAACAATTTGACCTTGAACAAAATTATGTTTAAAATGTGTGACCTTGAACACTTACATATATTTAAAAATCTGACGTTAGAGGTCAGAAGTGAAACATTTTACATTGGAAGTTTTTAAAAAATAATTATTATTTTGATTCAGAAGAGAAACCACCAGGTAATAACGAAAGAAAATGCTATGTTAACTAATATTTTGACGGTGTTTCAAGAATTTGGAGGTTAAGTTAGGCTAGGTTAGATTGCGTTAACTTAGGTTTGATTACTTTTTCGTTAGGTTAGGTTAGTTTGGGTATTTTCTTCAGTTACATATGCAGCCTTTCCTTGGCAAGAGAAAACTTTTTTCCTTTTTTTTTCTTTCTATTTTTTTACACACAAACAAAAGGTTAGGAAATGTTAGGTTAGGTTAGGTTATATATAATTATGACATTGTTTATTAGAAGAAATGTTCTTTTGTAACATATATATTGATATCAGATTGACATAGCTCTTTTAGGTTGATGCCGCAGTCTCGAAAAACTTGAAAAGATCTTTAGTCTCTAATTTTTGTTCGTTCGTCTGACATGCACATCTTATAATGTAAGTTTTATTTATATAATTTTACACGGCGTTTGCATACGCCATTTTATTTGTTGTGACAGTTGATCCATTTCATGTTGGTGCAACTGTCGTCTTTAATTCGCTTTTCTGCCGCGACTGTCTTGACAGCGCTAGAGGTTAGAGCGGTCCGTCAGTTGACAGGTCGCTCGGGACCGTTTGGCGGACGCCTAATGGCGTTCGCCATAACGGGTGGACGAAAAAGCAAGTGTTCGAGAAATAAACGCAAATTGTGAAACGAAAACAAGTTCTTTGTATTGTTAATCTGCCCTGCATCCTGTCACACAGTAATTCGAAAACCAACAATGAGAGGAGGATATCAGTATCTATATATAAATAAAATTAATTGAAATGTTACGTAAAAAAAAGGCGTAAAACTCGTTGTCACATTGTTCCGTAGCAAGTTGGCAGATCCATCTAACGGGATAATTCGTAATATAAATTTCCCGCCCACTTTGCTCGCCCAGCTATCCGCCCACCACCCTCCACCTACTACCCACTACCACTACCTACTCCCTACTACCTTCTACCCTTCCCGCAGCATCCCAAAAGGCAGCGTAGGCGCCTACGTTCTCAAACACACCAAATTGTAATAAAAAGTATGATTCAATTAATTTCATATTGTGACATACTCGTATATTTCCTTGAGCCCTCATTAAGAAAAAAATGGTTCAAGCTTCGGGAAAGACGAAATAATCATACATTTTCCTCCGATTAACAAATCACCAAAAAATATTAAATTATGCTTTTATATGGATCACGTTGAGTACACCCACTGTTTAGGAGACTGCCGTTTCGACAAACTGGTAGCCTTCTTCAACCCGTCATTGTCAAGAGACAACTGAGCTGCTCATAAATAAATACACATTTATAATTTATAATGGCTCTTAACCTCTCCTCCCCGGTGATGTCTATCGACTACACATTGCTTGTAATAACTTAAATATCTCTGTAAATATAATACACACAGGGTTCAGATTTTAGGTATTCCTCCTTAATACATTTACGTATTGAAAAAAATAAAATATTTATAACAATAGGCACTCATCGGGAGCAGGAAATATTTTTCTAAAATCCGGAATAAATTCACCACTACAATCAAGACGCGTCAACTGTCATGAATTCATTCGACCTGTCGGAAGCGTGTGCAAAAATAAAATTAAAAAATACCCAGATGCGTCGGCATCTATACTCCTCACTCTCGCTGACGTACTAATATGAGTGAGCGAGACGGGAAACCTCAGTTGGTCGGCTAGTTCGAAATGATATCGATGCGCGTCGGCTCATCGATATGTCGACAGGCTAAGTAGTGTTAGTAGCTCTCGGAAGTTCACGCGCCAAGGTGCGTCTGGCCGTTTGAGGTCTTCGTCTGATGTTTTTCATGTTTTTAGCTATTAAATGTCAATTATTACTGCTTATTGACATCAACTATTATAAAATTAAGCGATATCTTTGAATATTTTAATTTTTTCGAATTTCTACTCATTTTATTCACTTTAAATCAGAATGTGTAACGAGTACACACCATCGGAACGCGCGGAAGTTTTTAACATAGTAAGGCGAGGGTTACAGTGTTTATTTTTATTTTTTTATGTATGTAGAGGAGAATACCAACTACTAGTGATAGTAATTCTAAAGTTGTTAGGATTATATCTTCGGTGATTTTCTAGGGTAATCCCAATTCGTGGATTGCTATCTGATTACCTTGGTTTGAAAAGGTTGGTGTGCAGCTTTGATTTGTCGGGATGTGGCTGTTAGGAGTTATCATTCATTCCCCTTCCCTGGACATCCCAAACATTGCAACAGCAACGGTCTAGTTTGTAATGTAACGTCCCATTCCCCTGAAAATATCGAATCCTTGCAATAGCAATGTTCCCGTTTGTACTGTATTAATAAAGCTGGTCATCATCATCATCATCAGTCTGTATCCGTTCATTGTTGAACGTAAGCCTCCCGCATGAGTCTCCATCCTCTTCGATCCTCCGCCTTCCGCGTCCAGGTTACTCACGCTTTCTTCTTATGTTGTCAATTCATCTTGCATGGGGTCGTCCAATGCTTCGTTTGCCAGTTCTTGAGCGCCATTCCAATACTTTTCTTCCCCATCGACCGTCGTCTCTTCGACAGATATGTCCTGCCCATTGCCACTTGAGTGTGCCTATTCGTTGGGTAGCATCCACAACTTGAGTTCTTCTGCGTTTTTCCTTGTTTCGGATTCTATCTTTTAGCGACACTCCGAGCATGGATCTCTTCATAGCACGCTGGGTGACCTTTATTTTATGGATAAGACTTGCTGTCAGATTCCACGTCTCTCCGCCATAAGTTAATACAGGGAGGATGCATTGGTAAAACGCCTGCTTTTATTTCTGTTCGCTCACATGACATGCACATCTAATGATAGTTTGTAATTTATTGTAAAAAACCGTTCAAATTATCTTTAATTCCCGAAAAATCTTTGCGATTCAAAGCCGAAAGAAAACATTACGGCTAGACTTTTGGCTATGTTCTAGATATGGATTAAAAATAAAGTAATGGATAAAGTAAACGTGTCATCTTGATATAGTTGTTAATTTTTTTAATAATTGTATAATAGAACTATGTGAATTAATGTTTCTCAAAGATATTATATTTAGCAAGATTCTCTTCCACTTTCTTCACCTAAGTTACAGCTGCGAGGGGCGCACTGGGGAGTAAGGGGGGGTTTAAGGGGTATTAAGAGGGGAATATAGGGGGTATTCGGGACGGGGAGTGACAAAGTTGAGAATGAGGGAATGGGAATCCCCAGAATTGGGGTTTGTCAAATATTTCCTCGAAGAAACTTAGTTTACTTGTGAGTGTATCAAACGCTTTAGTCTTTTGTTGGAATATACAACAAAAAGTCAACTAACGACCATGACATGTTAGAAATAAAGGTTAGTGAAATTAAGTAAAGCAACATTGAACGCAGAGCAAAATTTGGATGGGCTTTCCGTGTTTCAATGATTAAAAAATTGAGATTTTTTTTATCATTATCAGCCTCATCTTGGGTCTACTGTTGAACGTAGGCTTCCCGATAAGTCTTCGACCGTCCCTCTCGATTCTCAGCCTTTCGCATCCAGGCTACTCCCATATTCATTTGATGTCGTCAGTCCATCTTGCAGGGGATGGGCTAGCACTCCGTTTGCCAGTCCTTAGACGCCACTCTAACACTTTTCTTCTTCATCGACCGTCGTCTTTACAACAGATATGTTACATTGCCATTTGGGTGTAACTATTCCTTGGATATCGTCGTTTTTGATTCAATGTTTTAGAGACACTCCTCTTATAGATTTATCTATGCCACGTTGGGTGACATTTCTTTTATGTGTAAGACCTGCTATTAGATTCCACGTCTATGCGCCATAAGTTAATACTGGGATGACGCATTATTTAAACGCCTTAATTTTAAGAATATTTTGAATTTTCGCGTTAATCCTTTCATTACGGCTCGATGGCAACAAAGCTTGCCTGTTGATTAAATCCTTTTAGTTAGATTAGGTTAGGTTACATTACATTAGGTGAGTTTAGATAAGGTGAGGTTAAGTGAGGTAAGATTAGGTTAGGTTATGTTAAAACGTGGATCTTCGAGTGCTGAGATGTCTTTAACCCTTACATTACGGCTCGGTGGAATACAAATTATACTGTCAATTAAAAAACTAGTATTTGAAGCATAAATGTACTTATATGGTCTATTTTCATATATCACATTGGTTCTTGGATCCTTTAGCTATCAGATGATGCATAAAAGACTATTCTGAGAAAATAGCAAAACAATATATCACGGCTACCGATGTCAACGGTAGGGGAATCTTACACGGCATTTATCGGGTACCGATGCGAATAGGTTAAAAATGTACTCAAGTTTTCCGAATGCATCTTATCCTATTCAGGTTTAGGGAATGATTGTCGGGAGACATATAGTTATGTTACCAGACGGACTTTTGGGTGCAGAAATGTCTTGGGACAAAAGCATGTGCATCTGACAAAACTCATCATCATCATCAGCCTGTGTCCGTCCACTGTTGAACGTAGGCCTCCCGCATGAGTCTCCATCCTCTTCGATCCTCCGCCTTCCGCATCCAGGTCACTCCCGCTATTCTTCTTATATCGTCGGTCCATCTTGTAGGGGGTCGGCCAATGCTTCGTTTGGCAGTTCTTGGGCGCCATTCCAATTCTTTTCTTCCCCATCGACCGTCGTCTCTTCGACAGATATGTCCTGCCCATTGCCACTTGAGTGTGCCTATTCGTTGGGTAGCATCCACTACTTGAGTTCTTCTGCGTATTTCCTCGTGTCGGATTCTATCTTTTAGCGACACTCCGAGCATGGATCTCTCCATAGCACGCTGGGTGACTTTTATTTTATGGGTAAGACTTGCTGTCAGATTCCACGTCTCAAACTCTGACAAAACTAAGTGGTGTCAATTGATGGTGATTATTTATTTCATACATGGAACGGATATGAAAAGAATACATATATATATATAGCCGGCGGTCATAGCTTAATGGTCAAAGCGTTTGCTTTGCAAGCCAAAGGTCGTGGGTTCGATCCCCGACGGAGAATAAAAAAAAATGGATTTTTAATCTCTCTTAGTCTTTCTCTTAGTGTTTTCTTTTTCTCTTAGTCTTTTCTACCGTTATTATCACGGTCGCTGCTCCTCGGAACTTAAAGAACTAATTCCTCCTGCACCCACTCACAGCCGACAAACTCGTCTTACACTTGCCGAACATCCATACACGGTTAATATATGTCGACCAAGAACTGGCAGCTTCCAAAGTTCCTTTCTTAATGCCACCGGTAAGCTATGGAATGCTCTTCCAGCGTCTGTGTTTCCTCCTTCCTACAATCTGGATCTCTTCAAGAAACAGATAAATATACACTTGCAATCTCCCCAACCCACACACAAATACGAACACAACACATGTTTCCCGTATGCAGCGTCCAGCCTCCCTGGCTGAGCGTCATAGAGTGCACTAGTCTTGACCAGGTGTGCTCTCCTGCATGCGTTTACATAAAAAAAAACGATTTCTGAGCTCTAAAATACCCCCGGTTAGTGTGAATTTGATCCATCACCCGTAAAATGTCAGTCATAGCCTATTAATTCAAATCGGTGGTAGACAAAAGTTGTCCCGTGAGACCACCCATTCATAGTAAATTCCTGTAATAATAAAGGATGATGCGTGAATCTCGGGCTGTAGTCTATGACGTTGGCGGATCAACACTCCACATGCAGCGTTGAGCCATATAAACCATGGTAAGCGTCATAGAATTCCACAGATGAGACTTTAGAATTACTATCACCATCTGTCGGTATTCTCCTGTATGTGCTTACATAAAAAAAAAACTTACTCTTAGTTTGGCAGTCAGTCCTTTTACTCTCGTCTTCCAACAGACACAGGGGTGATGATGAAATACAGCACACGTGGTTCGATTCTGAACGACGCCCTGTGGCCCTCCCCGCCCATCCATCCACGTGCCGCCCCTTCTCATCGACCCTCACATTCATCCTCCATAGTCTTGTTTCCAAGAAATGAGTTTTTTGTCGTGCAGCAACTACGAACATAGCGTGTTGAAATAAAGATTTGCAGACTCGTTCGATCAACGAAGTTAAGCAACGTTGGATAACGATTGATTTGGATCATTGGCCGCCGGATACTACCGGATACGCCATTATTTTTTTAAATACTCGAGATGTACTTGGTTGTACTTCGAGTACAGAGGTGATTCATATTTGTGGTGGCAATTTATGGCTTCCTAGCAATGGAGCGAATGTAGAAAAAAATGTATATATGTGTTCATGTAATCATGAAGGTCGTCATGAAGTTTTAACCTCTCCTCGCCGGTGATGTCTATCGACTACACATTGCTTGTAATAACTTAAATATCTCTGTAAATATAATACACACAGGGTTCAGATTTTAGGTATTCCTCCTTAATACATTTACGTATTGAAAAAAAAAATATTTATAATAATAGGCACTCATCGGGAGCAGGAAATATTTTTCTAAAATCCGGAATAAATTCACCACTACACTCAAGACGCGTCAACTGTCATGAATTCATTCGACCTGTCGGAAGCGTGTGCAAAAATAAAATTAAAAAATACCCAGATGCGTCGGCATCTATACTCCACACTCTCGCTGACGTACTAATATGAGTGAGCGAGACGGGAAACCTCAGTTGGTCGGCTAGTTCGAAATGATATCGATGCGCGTCGGCTCATGGATATGTCGACAGGCTAAGTAGTGTTAGTAGCTCTCGGAAGTTCACGCGCCAAGGTGCGTCTGGCCG
The DNA here is from genome assembly GCA_022606575.1 of Glossosoma conforme. NCBI lineage: Eukaryota > Metazoa > Arthropoda > Insecta > Trichoptera > Glossosomatidae > Glossosoma > Glossosoma conforme. The sequence continues at coordinate 72,701 of JAGTXR010000388.1, forward strand.
TTTGAGGTCTTCGTCTGATGTTTTTCATGTTTTTAGCTATTAAATGTCAATAATTACTGCTTATTGACATCAACTATTATAAAATTAAGCGATATCTTTGAATATTTTCATTTTTTTTAATTTCTACTCATTTTATTCACTTTAAATCAGAATGTGTAACGAGCACACACCATCGGAACGTGCGGAAGTTCTTAACATAGTAAGGCGAGGGTTAATCACGTATTTGTAAACGATGAAAAGGTGGTTTGAAATTGAAACGAAATATGCGGTTTTTAAGTATGTACTCGCAAGCAACTTGCCAAAACATTTGTTTGGAGCATCTTAACGTACGGCTGTGAGACATGGTGATTATCTGAAAGTGATAAAAAAAAGACTAAAGGCCTTTGAGATGTGGTCGTACAGAAGAATTCTCAGAATTTCATGGAGAGACTACGTCGCGAACAATGAGGTTCTCAGGATAATCGAGGAAGATAGGCACCTAGTAAGAATTATCTCAGAGAGGCGAGCCCGATGGATTGGTCACATCATGCACCACGATGCACTTCTTTACGACATTGTGGAAGAGATGGTTGAGGGTAGAAACTGTAGAGGACGCCCTAGACGGGAGTATTTGCATTAAGTGTTCGAGGACATGAGTTGTAGTTCTTATGCTGAGCTAAAGAGGATTGCAGAGGATCGAGAAGAGTCGAGATCGAGAAAATTAGAACCAATCCACCGGATTGATACTACCAAGAAGAAGAAGAAGAAGTTCAAAACCCAATCACTTTTCATCATTTTTTTATTGAAAAAAAACCACAAAAAAACAATAAAATCAGTCTCCTAATGTAAGTACTTGCTCCTCTTAATCTCACGTAAAACTTAACATAATCGAAAACAGATAAAAACAAACTTATCAATCATTGATTCTGAAACTTTAAAACAAAGATTCCGTGGATGCCCCTCTGACCCTCCCCTTGATTAACGGCGAGAATAAAAATCATAAATAATACCCCTGCCACCCCCCCGTATAATAATACATACGCAATAATAATATCTCAAGAATACCCCCTCTATTCTGAGGAAATCCATCGAGATTCGAGTCAGTTATGGCTGGGGTGGGAGTTAACCCCATAGTCGTGTGGGGGTTTTATTGTTACAGTGGCGTAGCTAAAAAATAACAACGATAATAACAAATTGTAAGTGCTGTTCTCTTTCAATCAAATAAGTAAAGCAATATAAGATGCGGACCAAAAGTTGGATGGGTTACCGCTTGTAGCTTAAAAATCATCTTTACGAAAAGGTGGCGAAGTCAGCATCTGGATTATCCTATCTCGTTCAAAATGACAAGTCATTAAAAATGTGGCGTCTCATACAAGTTTCATGATTCCTGCTCTGGTGGTTATTGGGAATCAAAAATGTTCCAAGAATGAGAAAACTGATTCTAGAACTTGTGGAGTGTTGATCCACCAACGTCATAAACAACAGCCCAAAATTCGTGCTCAACATCTAATTATTACAGGAATTAACTGTCAATGTGTAGTCTTCACGTGACGACTTTCGCCTACCACCAATTTTGATTAATAGGCTATGACTGGAATTTTACTGGTGAAGGATCCAGTTCACACCATCCGGGGTATTCTCAAAGTTTAGGAATCGATTAAAAAAATTTGTTTAACCTCCCTCGGGAGTCGAACCCACGACCTTCAATTTGGAAAGCAAACGCTTTAACCACTAAGCTATACCCGCTGGCAAAATAATGACATTGAAGTGATAGTTACGCCTCTGCATTAACCCTGCTAGGTCTTCGTCGTCTGTTAAACCCTAGATCTGACCTCGAGAGGGTTAACGCGACCTCCAAGTCCAGTGGAGGGTTTTGTGGTACCCATAACCCTTCCAGTACCAAATTAATAAATGCTTAACTCTTTCTTAGCTGGGGCAAATGATTACCAAAAATTTACGTCATTAAGTTATATCATTTGGCTTTATTTTTGCTTTGTCACAAGCAATGTTAAAATAAAAAATAAAAAAATAATGCTTTCGATTTCTGGTTAAAATTACATTATAACGTAACAGTACGAGAGTAAACTAACTAAATTTAATTTAATATATAATATAACTTACCTCTGAGAAAATTTCAAAAATAAGCTCAATGATAGGTTATATTACTTTTTATATGTGTAAGTTATACGCGAATATAAGCGTGAAATTATATGAAATAGAGGCCTTTGAGATGTGGTCATAAAGAATAATTCTCGGATTTTCCTAGAGAGACCTATTCACGAACAATAAGGTTCCCAGTATAATCAAGGAAGGTAGGATCGATTAGATTTTTTTTTTTATTTCAACCTTCGACCCATAACTTTTGGTATGGCAAGCAAACGCTTTGCCACTAAGCCATTCCTGTCGACCTGCGACAATGTTTCTCTAAAGTGATCGAGATTGAGGGTTCTTCTCAGGACTGCTCTTTCCGACCGTGAAATGATGTTGTGTAGGATTTCTACTAACCAAACGTCGTTAGTTTTAAGTATGTAATTTCAATATATTTTAGTAAATATGAATTTGTGTTGACATCCCAAAGCAAATAAAGGAGGCAACTGTCATGACAAATAAAATGGTGTTTGCAAACGCCGTGTAATATTATATAAATAAAACTAACATTATTGGTGAGCATGTCAGGCGAGCGAACAAAAATAAGAAACAAAATATCGATTTTCGAGGCTGTACGGCATCAGCTTAAAAGAGCTATATCAAGCTGATATCAGTGTTTTAGTTTATGCCGTGAGATTCATATTGGTATCAAAACATGCTGATAGCAGTCGTCGCAATCTTGCTTAAAAATCGGCATTGTACTTTTTTCTTTCGCAAAAGCTAAACAAAAGCGTCCCTGGTAACTAGTGGCCAACGAAAGAACCTGGTGTGGCCATAGATGACAAGACGATCGACGTAGCACCAATCAAGAACAAGCAAGGTATCACTCCCCACGCGGCGCAGGTAGTCTGCCGTCTACCGCGCTTGCCAGCGGGTCAAGGTTGAGTCGATTCTGATTGTTGGTTATTTTCCTGGCCGTAGCGCAGACTCAAAGCATCAGCATTAACACATGCCATAATTTTTATGTTCAATTTTTGTATTCTGTGCTTAATTTTTCAATAAATAAGAGTAAATTCAAGTCAAATATTTTGTTCACTTACCTTTTAGTATCAATAAATACACAAGTAAGATGTTCAATAGTAAAGATGATTTTGAGATGTTTTTCTCTGGTATTTTTAGGGTTGGTTAGTACCAAATATGGCTTGAGCGAAATTTACTGTGGGCCGGAAGTCGCCTATTGTTTTATTAATGCGAGAGGGAGAGCTTCGGGTGGCTGAATGGGGAACTGGGAGAACTGGGGGACCTGGGGGACCTGGGGGAGGGATGCCGTGGGAGGATTATTGCGTAGGGCAAAGCTCGGGGAGACGGGAATGGTTATCGCGACGTCCGCTAGATGTCAGTACATGAATCTTCACACAGCGAAACGACTTACTTTACGTAGAATAGTGTTCTGTAGCTGCTGCACCGCCTATTCAGTCTTCTTTCATATCAATTCCTTATCTGAAGCATACGGTCAACATACGTCACCACTATTAGCTAGTTTAAAAAAGTATTTTACTCTAAAACACGTAGTACATTGTAAGTGCAGTTCTCGTTAGAATACAAAACGAGGTTGTGTGGATCTCAGAAAGCTGCTTCGCGACTTCAGTTTGGGTGTTGGGGGTATCTAATTATAAAGGGTCCGCCAAATAACTTTTTTTTTTTAAAAACAGGGCGCAAAACATCGAATGTAGCTTCGGCTGTGTGGCACGTAGCGCCGTCTTGTTGAAACCAAATGTTGCCAATATTTTCCTCTTCAATTTTTGTGAACAAAAATTCGTTCACCATGGCCGCGCCGCATGGAAGCGCCATTGATGGCGCTTCACGCACACTTTCTGCCACAGCAGCAATATTCTCGAGTGTACGCACTGTTTTTGGCTCTTCACGCTTTGGTTTATCGATGAGGATGCCAGTTTTATTCAATTTTTTCACAGGATAACGAACATACAGAGCTGACGGTGATTCTCTTCTTCCAAAATCCGTACGCAATTTTCGCACACATTCTGCAACATTACCATGATTTTCAAAGTAATGTCGCAATATTTTTCAGCGTTGTTCAAGCGTATACACAACCATATTCGTTTAGCGGAAGGATAAAACTAATTATCTGTCAAATCAGACATGAGCTAAGTTTTACCATTTACGAAATAAGCACTAGTTGAAAAAAAAACGTTAGATGGCGGACCCTATACAAGTAGTGGGACGGTTGGTTGATTGCCTTACTCATTTCTTCGGCGCATATGACGACTAATGTTTGGTGGTGCGATACCAGCCAAGAGGTATAGTTTTAAAATGGGTGTTGGTTTGTAATGATTTAAATTTATCTGATAACTGAGTATTTATAATGATTTAAAAGTAATTACAAATATATTTATATCAATCTTTATTGGGGATCGAACCCACACAATGGTATGATAAGCATTAGCTTTAGGTCATATTTGCCGGTAAACGCTTAGTGAATATGACTTTGAATGGAAACTATTTTGAGCTTTTGAAATTGTTTTGTTTAAATTTAATTCATATTGTTTGCGGTCGTAAGGTGTGTTTGATGTTGAACGTTTGAAACCTTTTACTAAATACCTTTCAAATAACATTTGTGGAATTTCAAAACGTCCACAAAATATTATATCAAACATAAATAATATAACGTCTAATTTCTGTTAAGCATCCAAAAAATATAGTGCTATAGAGCAATCCGAAACGAGGAAATACGCAGAAGAACTCAAGTAGTGGATGCTACCCAATGAATAGGCACACTCAAGTGGCAATGGGCAGGACATATCTGTCGAAGAGACGACGGTCGATGGGGAAGAAAAGTACTGGAATGGCGCCCAAGAACTGGCAAACAAAGCATTGGCCGACCCCCTACAAGATGGACTGACGATATAAGAAGAATAGCGGGAGTGACCTGGATGCGGAAGGCGGAGGATCGATGAGGATGGAGACTCATGCGGGAGGCCTACGTTCAACAGTGGACGGACACAGGATGATGATGATGATGATGATAGAGCAATTTGAAAATCTAATAAATTTGATTGTATTTCATATAAAATTATACCTCATTCAAATGACGATAAGTATGTCTATGCACGTGTTCTAGGTCTCGAATCGCATTGGGTCCTTAAGGTCATTAGGGCCCAATCCCGTTGCGCCGCAAGTTTTTGCCGCCCTTTCGGATTTTTTGCCGTTTTTAAAAAATCAAAAGAAAGCCGCTCCTGTAACGAACTACTATACACAGTGGCGCATCATCACGGATAACAAATTGTTAAAAAAGATATGGAAATAAAATAAAAGCAATTATAGTTGTAAAGTTAATTAATATTGATACTATTGGTCGTGGGTTCGATCCTCGATGAAGATAAGAATAAATAATATTACCGTATAAATAGTTATTGTGAAATTGATTCTGCATTCGTACAATGACAGTCATCGCCTATTATTTAAAATTGGTGGAACGACGAAAAAGACGAAAGGCGTCCCGTGAATACCACCCATTCAAAGTGAGACTTTTTAAAAATGGGCGATGTGTGAATGACAAGCTATAGTTAGTGTAATTATTCAAGAGCAAGGCATTCACGCATCTTCCACAAGTGAATTTAATGTTCAATGATAGATTCATTGTTTTTACATGCAATTTAAGTTGTAGCAGTAACTAATTATTGTCTACCACTTAGTTATTATTATCATAATAAGTCTGCGTTGGTTCACTGTTGAAAGTAGCCTCCCACATGAGTCTTCATCTTTCTCGATCCTCCGCCTTCCGTATCCAGCCTCCAATCGTAATTCTTCTGATTCTGCAACTAGCAATGTGGTATAAAGTAGTAAATACGTCATTAGCAAGACGGTCCATTTAACTTCAGACCCAGGCTGTCGTCGTCCATGAATAATCGACTTAGAATGTTTTTTATTGAATGATTTGTTCGGTTTATATGAGATAAATAACTTAGTTACTGATTGATTTAATGTTATCCATAAAATAAAGTTCCCATGGCGCTACAGTCCTGAAAAGCGCTGTTATGGTGGATCCCGTAATTCTGTAGTGTACCTTGGTTCCCCCACTCCAAACCCCTTTCCTAGCCAGCTGCCTGCGGAGCTCAGTCTTGCCTTGGCAGCCGTACGTGATAGATCTCTAGATACGCTCGATGATCCGTTTCCTGTCTGTAAAAAACATTGCGCCGGTATAAATTCATTCCCATCTATGCGAAATTTATGGAGACAAGTGTATGAGCATACAACAAATGCGCAAATTGTGCAGAGAGTTCAAGAACGGGCGTACTGACGTCCATGATGAGGAGCGTTCCGGACGGCCATCTGTTTCTGACGAAACTTTCTGGGAAACTTACTTTACGGATAAACCTCGTATGTTTTATGGTGGACATATGGCTCTAATGAAGTAATAACCGGATACGGCATATACAGAAAGAAATCCTTTAAATTTCATAAAAACTATTTAATTAGTCTACAAATTGGAATGTTGTCGTATAAAAAAAGTATGAATTCAAAAGGGATTCGAATTCATGGGTTAATAAGTGTATTTCGGGTTCAAAAGGTTTTGGTAAAAAATGTATGACGAATTTATAATTTTTTTAAAAAGGTTCTTTTTTTATCGAATTCTTTCTTTTAGAACAAAAAATATGGGTATAACATAGAGACAAAAATCATATCATGTTTGATACATCGGCTTTCGTCCGATCATCAAAGTTAAGCGACATTGGACGTGTAACAACCTTGGATGGGTCACAGCATGTTATTGTATAAATATAAGTTGGTTAAAGCACACTATAAAATTACATTATCCGGATCAATTTTAATAGTTTGCAAAGGTCACCAGTCAACCTGTCGTCACCCTTAGTAACACCTGTGAACAACCGGCAACACCTTGCAATAAAAAAGGTCGAATGCATCATATTGCAAAGTCGAAATTAGTCACTTAATGCTATCGATCAAAAGAGTATGTAATTACCAATTACATATATAAAGTGAAATACAAAAAAAACTATTTATCGTTAAATAATATAGTTTTTAAAAAATATGCATAATATAAATGATATAAAAAAAGTTAGGAATTATTTAAATAAAGGTCACCCAGCGTGCCATGGAGAGATCCACGCTCGGAGTGTCTCTAAAAAGTAGAATCCGAAACGAGGATATCCGAAGAAGAACTCAAGTAGTGGATGCTATCCAACGAATAGGCACACTCAAGTGGTAATGGGCAGGATATATTTGTCGAAGAGACGACGGTCGATGGGGAAAAAAAGTGTTGTGCCCAAGAACTGGCAAACGGAGCGTTAGCCGACCCCCTGCAAGATGGACTGACGATATCAGAAAAATACCGGGAGTGGCCTACATGTGGAAGGCAGAGGATGGAAGAGGATGGAGACTCATGCGGGAGACCTACGTTCCAAAGTTGACGGACACAGGCTGATGATGATGATGATGATCAGGTATATACTTGTATATGCTATTAGTTATTTGATGCAATCTTTAAACTAGATACGTTTATTTAATTTTATAAAATACACCAATTTTGTATCTTTAAAATGGTAAGCGTTATAGAATCTATAATTTTTATTCCTACATTACCATCTGGCGGTATTCTTATGGATGTGTTTTTAAACAAAAACACATACAGGCTTAAGAAGATTGTTTGAACTTTAATTGATATAAAAAACTGGCTTCCAATAGAAAAGGTGTTGGACAAATGTTTTTAAGACATTTTTTGTTTATTTTTTATTTTTTAAGAAAAGGCCGAAAGAGAAAAATCTCAGGGTGCACCTTTTTTCTGATAAGGGGTAATCTAACCTTACCTAACCTAATAAAAAATCTAATAAATGGGAATTGCCGATCAGCACCTCAAGCAGCCGATATATCAAGTACAAGTAATAAAAAATCGGAACTTTATATTCTATATAGTTATATACTTCAATAAAAGGCAGCTGTAGTATACAAGTCATATTTGAGCGTTTGTAAATAAGCATTTTAAAGAGATACGATGATTAGCTCGACGCTTTCAAGGCATGGAAAATTAAGTCTCCGAAGCTCATGTCGACCAGCGGTCACCACCCAAGAACGTACCATCGTTTTTACAACATGCTAAAGTTATTGCTTAAAAGATGTCATCTCCTTATTGTAGCAAACTCTGGCGTATTAACACTCAAAGGTGTATCGAGTATTCGAAAGCTTTCGGAAGCTTTCCGAAACTTCCCGAAGTTTATCGAACACACCCGAAGTTACGCAGGTAATATTCGTTTAAAATGTTTAAATGATGCAAGGTATCAATGGCTACCTGCAATTCATTATCATAAGCGTAACTTAAATAACAGTATTGTATACAATATATAACAATATATTATATTAAATGTGATTTTTATTATTATTTGTTTCATTAACGTTTTTTTTTATTTATTTAAAATATATTTGTTATTCCATGTTCGGTACCCACAGTTACAGCATATGGTCGTCATAAACTATCGCCACAAAGTTTTGCCTGCTGTCATGGTTCTCGCCTTATCCAGAAGTAGAAGAAAAAATAGGAAGAAGTAGACAAAGAAGAAGACCAAGAACATTTAATATTTAACTTAATATAAATATATAGTATTAAAAATGTCTCCTTAAAGAACTAAGTGTAATATACTCGTATTTGCAATAAGGGGTTATGCAAAAAAAATTCTACTCATCTTCCCAAATTCATTCCGTACATGGGGCATATGACCACCACAAATTATTCTCCTGTATGTGCTTACATAAAATAAAATAAACATTTTTTAGCATTCTCTCTGAGATCCATTTTATTATTAATTTAGCGATGCTAAATTGTTTGATAATAATTAGTGCCTAAATCCTACTAATGGCATGCGGTGAACCATCCATGTTTTGGTCCGCGTGCAATGTTGCTTTACGAAAACTGTGCTTTACATGTACTTCAGTAGTAGTCGGACTAATTATTATGCAGCTTGCTTAGGGAGGCGCGAAGGGAAGGCGTCTCAAGCACCTGTACAGTCACCTGACTTGTCTGTGAGTAAAAGGGGGGCTTGCTAAAGAGTGAAAAGCTTAAAATATTTTAAAAACCAGCGGAGTTTACTATGAATTTTACGCAAAATTACTTTGATTTAAAAAAAAAATTCATCTTCATCATAATTAGAATGTGTCCGTCCAATGTTGAATGTAAGCCTTTCGCATGAGTATCCTATTCGATCCTCTGCCTTCCGCATCCAGGCAATACTCGCTATTCTTCTTATGTCGTCAGTTCATCTTGCAGTGGCTCGGCCAGCGGTTCGTTTGCCAGTTTTTGGGCGCCACTCCAACACTTTTCTTGCCCATCGACCGTCATCTCTTCGAGTTCCATCAGCATTCTAGAAGTGTCGATCATTGACAATTTTTGTTATAAGCGTTTAAAAATAGTATGCTTATTTTTATGATTATTCATGTTATTGTCTGCATGCAGGAGAACACCAGACAATGAGAGAATTTAGTTTTTGAATTCAGCTCAGCCAACGCTGTCCAAAGTTTTGACAGCAAAAACCTTTTAGAAACTTTGTGTAATGCGGCTGCTGGGTTTTGATGCACACTGCAGGAGAGCATAATATTAAAATTAATGCATAGAAGCCTATGTGAAACTAGACAATTGAGAATGTTAGCTTCATTAACATTTGTGGAGTGTCTTAATTGCGCATAACGTAATGTTGGTACTGTTATCGTTCTTGGAGTATCAATCACATAGTATTTCAAGAAGATTGGTCTGATCAATTAAAAACGATTAGTTAGTATTGATATCCCCGTCTTTAAAAATACGTAAATTCACGGGTTCATTACGTGGCCGCGTGGAGGAAGGATGCAGTAGCAGATCACAAAGCAAAAGAACTTTTTGAAGCACAATTCGCATTTATTTTAAATTAAGACTTGTTTTCCTCGTCCAACTGGTACATGACATTTCGCCGGCCGGACGAGAGTTAACTGACGACTGCCGGAACACTGTGACATGCAGCGCCGCCAAGATAATCAAGGCAAAAAAAACAAATTAAAGATGACAGTTGAACTAACATGAAATGGAGCAACTGTCGTAACAAATAAAATGGCGTATGGAAACGCCGTGTAATTTTATATGAAAATTAAAACTAACATTATTAGATGTGCACGTCAGGCGAACGAACAAAAATAAGACACAAAAGAACGTTTTTCGAGGCTTTACGGCATCAACCTAAAAGAACTATATCAAGCTGATATCAGTAGTTATAAAGAAAAACATTACCTTAGGCGAGATATATACTCAGAAACTTTACCAAAAAAGCAATTACACAAATTTGGTGTTAATATATAAATAAACACGTTTATTTATGAAGGCTTTGCTTTATAGGAAGAGGTGTGTTTTGCTTCTAATATCGCATGCATTAGCACTAGACAGAGGATAGGCGCCAAGTATACAGCCTTGCTGGCCGCTACACGGTTCATCTGCATGCAAATGAGATGGGTCTACAACGCATCTACGCCGTAGACCTTCGAAGCCTAAGGTATACGATACACTTACTAAGACTCTTGGGTTCTTCTACCTCATAGCGTGTGAAAGTGAATGTGTGTTATTTTACACGCAGCTTACTAAAGTATTAAGTTATGACTCGTATCTACAATATATCTGCTAATCATGTGTATATTAACGAGGTTGGTTTACGAAGCAAATATGTGGTAGACCTTCAACGCCAATGGTCTACGATACACTTTAATTATTCTACCTTGTACTATGGCGTGAGTATGTGAATGTGTTTTTTTCATCTCCTCAGATACCTAAAGCATTAAGTTATAATTTGTAAATATGTCAGTTTATCATAAGTATGTTAACGAGATGAATCTACGAAATAGCTACGCCGTAGACATTCAAAGCCAAAGGTCTACGATACACTGAAGATTTCGCAATTTCTTAAAACTTTGGCGTTTAACCAACGCATCGACATGGAATTTAACAGCAGGCTCAAGTGGCATTGTGACACATAAAATAAAGGTCACACAACGTGCCATGGAGAGATTCATGAGAGGAGTTTATTTAAAAGATAGAATCCGAAACGAGGATATCCAAAAACGGACTTAAGTAGTGGAGGCTACAAAACGAATAGGCATATATGTGTTGAAGAGACGACGTTTGATGGCGAAGAAAAGTGTTGAAGTGGCGTTCAAGAAATGGTAAATGCAGTGTTGGTCGATACGATGCAAGATTAGCCTAGATGCGGAGAGCAAAGGATTGAAAAGGATGGAGACTCATACGGGGAGCCTGCGTTCAATAGTAAGCAGACACGGGCTGATGTTGATAATAATGAAGTGTATTTTTTACATATATATAATCGTGGCAGAAACAGCAGGGTCAGATCCTGTCTGCCCAGAAGTGGGCAACGTCGATGGCGTTACTCCCGGCCATCATCAGGTCTTCCTGGGTGCAGCTACTTGGACACAGCACACACTCCAGAAGGTGTGACAGGGTCTGCACGCCGCAGTCACATTCAGTCAGTCCGCTGTAAAACTGTCAAGCTTTAATTTTTGTCTTCGTCTTGCATATTCCAGTCCGAAGTTTGTTAAGGGACCTCCATATATTCCAAATTATTTTTTTTACAAATTAATTAATCTTATAAATATATATTACTAGCGTGTACCCGGCATGCGTTGCAATGCCACTCAAAAAACCTTACGTAAGTACCGACTTAAAATACCTACAGGACAGATTTATGTCATTTTGGTTTCCAGCGTTGCTATGGATACAATGTTTTAAAATGGCCGTTCTGTATTACAATAGTCTTGAATTAAAACATGTTTTACGTAAATTTTTAATTAATTTTTGTAATCAAATCAAATTTTGAGTATTCTATCTTCTTCCCGCTAGTCTAAGCAATAATTCGACAAAGTTTTATCGCAGTCGAATTAATGGTATAGGAATGCATAAAGGACAGACAGACAGACAGACATTCATTTTTATATATTTAGATAACACAATTATAGCCTATATTTTTTTATTAATCAATTGATAAAAACAAGTGCGGTTTTATGCAAGTAATTTAACGAAATAGGCATGATCCATCCGCGTTAGTTCCGCAGGCGCTATTTTTATAAAATAATATAACATATAATATGATGTGAAATATATAGTATTAGATAATATATGTGTAACACGTGACCAAGCAGAAACAAGGAATTCGTTTTAGCCTCCCATGGATCACAGTAAGCCACTTATCCACTTATAACCCTTATACCGACCACTTATAACAAATATTCTATCGTATTCAACAGTCCTTATAAATGCCCGCTATGATAAAAACGGAGATTTCATCAGATTAAAAAAAAAACGATTTACGGAAGATGTAAAAATTACAATTTAGTGGAGTGATATGTCTAAAGAAAGTAAGTCTTCTTCTTCGACTTCGTGTGAGCGACATCAAATTATTTTTGTCCAACATCGATAGCCCGTGTGTTGCCCAGCATTAGGTCCTGAGATGTGCAGCTTGTTGGGCACATGGAGCAGGATCTTAGGTGTGAGGCGGTCTGCAGGTCTCCACGGTCGCACAATAGTGTCTCTCCCAGCCGAAGCATTCTCCACCGCTCGAGGTCGTCCTTTGTTCTACCAACTCCGGTTCTTAATCTGTTCAGAAAGTAAGAAAGTAAGTGATTTGTTCGAACTTAACCTAACATAACCTTACTTAATCCCAACATAACCTAACCTAATCTAATATTATCTCTAAGTTAAGTGATACAGTTACTGAAGATTGTAAAACTGTAACTATAAGGGATGATTTCCCTATATAATGTAAGTCATTAGTTCACAATTTTTTTATGTAATTGCATTTAGGAAGGAGAGCACAGCTGGTTAAGACGCTGCATGCGGGAAACGTGTGTTGGGGAGATTGCAAGTGTTTATTTATCTGTTTCTTGGAGAGATCCAGGTTGTAGGAAGGAGGAAACACAGACGCTGGAAGACCATTCCAAAGCTTCCCGGTGGCATCAAGAAAGGATATTTGGAAGCAACCAGTTCTTGGTCGACAAACATTAACCGTGTATGGATGTTGGGCAACTGTTAGACGAGTTCGTCGGTTGTTGGTGGATGCTGGAGGAATTAGTTCTTAACCCTTTCATTACGGCTCGGTGGAATACAAATTAAACTGTTATGAAACTAGTATTTGAAGCATAAATGTACTTATCCGGTCTATTTTCATATATCGCATTGGTTCTTGAATCTTTTAGCTATCAGATGGTGCAGAAAAAACTATTCTAACAAAGTAGCAAAACAATATATCACGGCTACCGATGTCAACGGTAGGGGAATTTTAGACTGCATATATCGGCTACCGATGCAAAAGGGTTAATAAGTTCTGAAGAGTATTCTCTATGCAGGGTCCAGCTTTTTTGGTTGAGCGTTATAGAAGTAATTGCTTTAGACCGCTTTTTTGCGTGTATTTGCTCAAACAAGCAAATATCGTGACTTTTAATCAATTTTCTGACCCTGGCACTTGTTAGTACATGTGATGCCAGATGATGATTTGACCCACAAATTAGCAGCGAGAACGTCTCTCCCACGCCGCTTGTCTCACAGTAAACATTGATGAACTCAATTGAAGAGATTAGAGTCATGGACACGTGTGGATGAAGGTACTTGAATGATGCGTCAGGTCAAAACACTATTATTTTTTATGTAAAAATTTAGCAGCGGTAATGGCGCTCGGTTCTCATTAGATCACCGCACTTAAGCAATATAAAATGTAAAAAAAAAAAAAGTATTTTGCAAGTAACTTAACGCGTGTCGTTGGTTGGATTGAGCCGCCATTAAGGACCAAATAAAGTGCTAAGTTTGGCTTACTTTTCAAACGTTTGCCTAGCATAGCAAAGGTTTTTAGATCAATCAAAAGTTGATTTTAATCGTTATCTAAGCTCGATAAATGTCTCTCCCATCGACCGTTCTCTCTTTAACAGATATATCACATTGCAACTTAAGTGTGCCTATTTATCATTGTGTCTCTCTCTACACTTTTAAATTCTTCGGATATTCTCGTTTCGGATTCTATCTGTTAGAGACACTCCTCTCGTGTATCTCTTCATGGCACTTTGGGTGATCTTTATTTTATGTGTAAGATTTCTTATTAAAGTCCATGCGTTAACTATTATTATTGATATCAGCATATAGCCCTTGCTGACTGGTACCGAAAACCTCGATTTACAATCTTTGGTCTCTTATTTCTGTTCGCTTGTCGTACATGCTTATGTCGCCATATTGGCATTTTGGACTAATTACATAGATCCTCACTTGGGCGATAGCCCATCACGAGGGTGCTCAGTTGTGTGCCGACGGCCGAGAAGGTCGCGTCATGGCTGGCCCGGCATGTTATTCCGCTTGGGTCGGAAGTTTGTAAGGTAATCGAAATACATATGTCAATGTGCTTCAGAAAAAGTATTTGTGTTGTTAATCTGCTCCTCGTCCTGCCACCACGCGACTGAATAACTACCTTTTTAAGAGAGGAGGATTTTATTATTTAGTTGAATGTTATGAAAAAAATGTTTGCCAGTTGATCGTGTAGTTCACTGCGTTGCAGGGGTCATTGCAGTCTAGATAAAATATTCCCGCCATTTTCATTTATTTTGCCGCGCTTTTCATCCCCTCCACTCCAACACTCCCCTCACTCCCCTCTCAAGCTCCGCTAACCGCGCTTTTCAAACACATCTGTTGTACTAACGCGAAAAAAGTTTTAACGAGTAAGACCATAAATAAATTAGTATGGTGAAGCAAAATTTATACAAATAGTGTGGTATTTATTTTTACAAGTAGTATTTGCAATTAAATATTTTGTTGTTTATTCTAATTTCGTATTCAAAGCATTAATATTGAAGCTATTCATATTTACCCATAAGAATTGTTGGGGTGATCGAATGTTTTTTTAATTTTTTATGTAAACACATACAGGAGAATACCGACAGATGATGATAGTAATTCTGAAGTCTCACCTGTGAAATTCTATGACGCTTACCATGATGCATATGTCTACATTACCCGGAGGAAAATTGCTGCACTCAAACATTCATTCCTTCTTCTTCGCGGTTCAATTCACAACCCTGGGATTCTTGAATGTTTTAACTTCTATGTTCCAGATAAGTACACCCGTGCTCGTAGCCATCCATTGTTTTTGATCCCAGTCGAGGCTTGTGGAGCTTCAAGCACTCAATTTGGTTCAACGGCAATGTCGCTCCCAAATGGCCTACCAGCACACCTCGATCCTTTTCTTTCATCCTTTTCCTCTTTTGTCGATGGTATTGTTCTACTTGATCTCTGTGATCTTTGACACGTGTCATCTTCTTATTCTTTTGTGTTATTTTTATTTTTTATTTTCTTCTCTATTTATTGTATAGTTATGTATACTTATTTTCTAAATATCTGTAAAAAAAAATTGGAATTTCAATTCTGTAAATAAATAAATAAATGTCTAAGCTTTGCATGTGGAGTGTTGATCCGCTAACGTCATAGACTACAGCCCGAGATTCACCCATCATGATTATTATTACAGGAATTTACTATGAATGGATAGTCTTCACGGGACGCCTTTTGTCTACCACCAATTTTATTGAATAGTCTATGACTGGCATTTTACGGGTGAGGGATCAAATTCACACTAACCGGGAGTATTTTAGAGCTCAAATAGTTTTTTTTTTAAATCTCCGTCAGGTATCGAACCCACGATCTTTGGCTTGCAAAAAGCAAACGCTTTGACCATTGACCCATTCAAATTTTATTCTGTGTCCAATGATGCTTAAATTTTGTGATCGAACGAGAACTACGTTTATAAAAAACAAATATTGGTTTGTTTTCTTAAACATAATATTTTTTAAATGTAATAAAAGAAAGGATTCGTTTCATTATATTAGTCTTCTGACATTATTTATCTCTATATAATGGTGTATATACCGGAATGAGCGAATTTACTTTTCGCACAACCTAATAGTTCTTATAACGGGTCCGTTTTTTTTTTTCAAATAGTGCTTATTTCATGAATGGTAACACTTAACTCATGCTTGATTTGACAGATAATTAGTTTTATCCTTCCGCTAAACGAATATGGTTGTGTATACGCTTGAACAACGCTGGGAAATATTGCGACATTACTTTGAAAATCAGGCTATTTTTCTTCGAAAATTAGCAAGGAGTTGCCGTTACAGTCAATGACGATCGTTATCGGGCCATTTTTGTTCACAAAAATTGAAGAGGAGGATATTGGCAACATTTGGTTTCAACAGGACGGCGCTACGTGCCACGCAGCCGAAGCTACACTCGATGTTTTGCACCCCATTTTCAAAAAAAAAAAGTTATTTGGCGGACTCTATATATATATATAAAGAAATGCTTGTATTTATGAATCCGTCTACTTATGTAGCTATATAAATGTCAAGTTATAATTTAAGCCAGTCTAGTAATGTGTCTAGACTCCAGACAGAAATATTTATGCTTTTAAAAGAAAAAAAACTTTCTCCTTTAATTCTATGAAAAAATGCTAATTTATATATTCACTTGTATACATAGTTAAATATTTTATACTGTAGTTGAATTGTTCATGACATAACGTCGTGGCATCCATGATTTCATCATCATCATCATTAGCCTGTGCCATCCACTGTTGAACGTAGGCCTCCCGCATGAGTTTCCATCATTCTCGATCCTCCGCTCTTCCTATCCAGTCTATTTTTCTTATGAATGTGAACCGCAGTTCTACATTCAATGAGAGCTTCTTCAGTTCTTCACATGTCTAATATATTCTCAAGTCATTATCATCATCAGTCTGTGTCTGTCCATTGTTCAACGCAGGCCTGCCGTATGAGCCTCCATCCTTCTCGATCCTCCGCATCTAGGCTACTCCCGCTATTCTTCTGACGTGGTCTGTCCATCTTAAAGGAGTCTTTCAACGCTCCGCTTGCCAGTTCTTGAACGCCACGTCAACACTTTTCTTCCCATCGATCGTGGTCTCTTGCGCCATATGTCACAGTGAAACTTAAGTGTGCCTATTCGTCGGGTAGCCTCCACTATTTTGAGTTCTTCTTTCAATAACCTCTTTTAGGATTATACCTTTTAGAGACACTCTTCTCATGGATCTCTTCATGGCACGTTGGGCGACCTTTATTTTATGCGTAAGACCTGCTGTTAGATTCCACGTCTCTGCGCCATAAACCAATACATCCTCCCATACTAGGATTGGTTTAAATTAACTGCAACTTTAAATTACTGTTGCAACTTTCTTAATCATGTTATATAACTAAATGATAGAGTACATGTTGTATTATAAGGTATTTATGTGAATATTGACTATGAGGTAACGCTCTACCTGATACAAGCACTTAGATATTTCGTTGCAATCGATTCCAGAACGGTTAGCTGTGAGGTCATGTTGATTACGTGGGTGGTTTTGTGTGATCCACCCACGCACTGCGCACTATGTGAACCTATCCAGCACTTGGCCATTATAGAATCCACGCCCGCGCACGTACGCTATTAGATTTCTCCGGTAGACTAGAAACAAAAAAAACTATTACCAATAATTGTTTCTAAGCAATCGAATACGGAATTCATTTGAATGAAAATTAATTAAATATAACACCGAATTTGGGTTTCATTCATTAGTCTTATTGATATCAGCTTGATATAACTCTTGTAGGCTGATGCCGTAAAGCCTCGAAAAATGATCTTTTGTCTCTTATTTTTGTTCGCTCGCCTGACATGCTCACCAATAATGTTAGTTTTAATTATATAAAATAACACGGCGTTTGCATACGCCATTTTATTTGTTATGACAGCTGCTCCATTTCATGTTGGTGCAACTGTCATCTTTAATTAGATTTTTTGCCGTAATTGTCTTGGCGGCGCTGAATGTCACAGCGTTCCGGCAGTTTTCAGTTAACTCTCGTCTGGACGGCGAACGCCATACCGGTCAGACGAGGAAATCAAGTCTTTAACGCGGTCACGTGACGAACCCGAAACTTATCGTTCTTTTTAAAGACGAGCGATGTAATTATCTATGATAAATTCCCGTCTCTCACAGTTCTGTGAGCTGTCATTGTCTAATCGTTATTTCAGATATGCCTATCTCTGCACCTGAAGATACACCTGGAAGCATCTATGGTTCCCGATAACCTTCAAATCAAAAAGATTAAAATCTTGAAGATGTGGCATATTTTTGAGTAATCTTTGTTTGAGTTTCTGTGGCTTGAAGTATTTGATCGAAAAAATCGGCTTAATCCAATTTCATGCATACATTATTTTTACATAACGACAGTATAACATTGCGGTTCATGTTCAAACACCGAAGTTAAAAAAACTTTAGATCTTGCATGCCGTTTTTCGCTGATTGGATTGGGCCGCTTTTTAGAATCAAATGGTCCTGGATTCGGTAACGTCGTCATGATCATCCGATCTTCTCAAAAAATCTGATATATGAGGAATTCTAAGTGTGCCTCGGATACTACAGTGGCTGTCCCCGAGCATCTGCCCTAGAGGGATTCGAAAAGTACGAGTATGAGTTCCCAAGTGGAGCTTCAGACAAGGCATAGACAATGGCAACTGACAGAACTGAGTGCGGCAATTTGTGTTGGATATATGTTTCAATTGTGGCCTATGAGCAGACTATACTCAGAAGGTCTACAATGCACTCAAGGTCCAGTATAACAACGCATTCGGAATGTTGTTGGGTCTGCCGCGATACTGCAGTGCCTCAGACATGTTGACGGAGGCGCGAGTGGATGGCATCCATGCCACAATAAGGAAGCATTGCACTTCTCTGTGGGCGCGCGTTCGCGGCAGTCTCAACGCAATGGTCGCTGTGTGAGCGGATAGGTGGGACTCACGGTTAGAGGGGCACTGGATGAGCCTTCAGGCGCTCCACTCACTGATTAGTACAATAATAATAATGAAATCGATGCGGGGAAGAATATAACGAATTCGATACCACTCCCTAACTGAAGCATGTGGTCGTCACACAGCTCTGACAGTTATATTTAGTAATTTTTTGTACCAAGACATCTCTGCACTTAGAATGTTTCTAAGACGAAGATAACAGATATACAGCTGTAGCATCCGAATCATATTTGAGTGTTTTATAATTATATTTTTTAAGGAAATCGTATGATTAGTTTTATAATTAAAAATCAGATTATGTTATTCTAAACAGTGGTTCAACTTAACAACATACATTTTATGTAGTTAAGCGGTCGCCATCCAAGTATGTTCGGCATGCAATTATACTCCTCAATGGAATTATTTGATGACGAGATCCCGGGGGCTTGATTAAGTGGCAGCTAAGGTCACAATATGGTGATGTGAGACGTAAACAAAGATTGATATGTCCATTTTTGATCGGCAGTGGGCAAGACCTTGTGCAGAGGTTATCGGAAGCAATTACAAACACTTTGTTACTCACTCCAATAACGTATCGATCTCAGATATTGCGTTTTAACCCAAGAGTGGTGCAGCACAAATTTGTATGCAAATTGAAATTTTCTAAGCTAAACTTCATTTTGTATTGATTTTTTATAAATATTTACAAACACGTATAGGTAAGAACTAGTGAAATGCTTTGGTCATTCGTGGACTCTATACGCTCAACCAGGTGGCTGTACTGTTTGTGTGGAAACAGTATGTGGAGTGGGTTATAATTCTGCTTCATGAAAAGATTCATATTGTTATGTGATAAGAAACACAGATGCTGGGAGAGCTTTTCGGAGCTTGCTTGTTAGGTTTTGTGTCGACATACAACAACATTTTGACATTGTATAGGTACAAAAAGAATTATTCAAAAAGTTACCTTAAGCAACAAATCTCAGTGAACCGACTGAACGGATGTGTTCTATAGATTGGCGATAAGAAGTAATGGTAACATTGTTCTTCTTTCGATTATTAAGCATATGAGACTCTTACGTAAATGCGGCTGCCATTTTATCACCGAAGTTGAGCAACGTTAGACGCTGACCAAAACTAAGGTGGGTCACCGCCTCTTGCTTACCACATGTCGTTTCTTGGTTTGAGCCGCACTTTAAGACCAAATGTACGTCGGGGTAATCATGTGATCTAGTTAAATATTCCAATTATTAAAAGTTAAATATTCCAATTATTTTTTATGTAAACGCATGCAGGAGAGCACACCCGGTCAAGACCAGTGCACTCTATGACGCTCAGCCAGGGAGGCTGGACGCTGCATGCGGGAAACGTGTGTTGTGTTCGTGTTTGTGTGTGGGTTGGGGAGATTGCAAGTGTATATTTATCTGTTTCTTGAAGAGATCCAGATTGTAGGAAGGATGAAACACAGGCACTGGAAGAGCATTCTAAAGCTTACCGGTGGCATTAAAGAAAGAACTTTGGAATCTGTCAGTTCTTGGTCGACAAACATTAACCGTGTATGGATGTTCGGCAAGTGTAATACGAGTTTGTCGGTTGTGGGTGGGTGCAGGAGGAATAGTTCATTAAGTTCAGAAGAGCAGCGACGGTGTTAATAACGTTAGAAAAGACTGAGTGAACCAATAATACGCCTGTTCCATTGATTGCAGGTTAGATGTAAGAGTGTCATTGTTTATCAAACGAATTGCTCTTCTTTGAACTGAGTCAATTAAGTTTAGAAGGTATTTTGGGGCTCCAATCCAAAGGTGACTGCCGTATTCAAGAATAGGTTGGATTTGTCCTTTATATAGAAGAAGAAGTTGTTTATCGTTGAAATACCGACGTGATCTATTTAATACACGTAATTTTCTTTAAGTTGAGAATAATATTTATAGTTTTCCATAAGTTCTGAAGAATATTAATAAACCATTCTTCATGCATGTAGGGTCATGTATACAACTGGTAGAACTCAGAGTTGGAAGTTTTTAGCAACTATATTCCAGATAATAAATGGATATAGTAGACAAAAAATGTATGATAGTTTTATTTTTAATAATAAGTATATCTTGCACCACATGGTTAATTCTATACCTGTCTTCTATTTCTTGGTCCTTTAAAACTTTTTTAGTGTTTTCTACGTGGGATGTTGTACTCCAGCTGGTGATGTCCATACATGGTTCCAACTGGTGTAATGTAACGTGTAACGCAACAACCATTGCATCGCTGGACAAGCCTTGTTTCATCAAAGCTAATTGATTTCTGCGATAAAAAACACTGAATGTCTTAATTTGGATATGATGGAAGCTTATGATCTGTCGTTATGTGTTTTTTGAGCGTGGGTTAATGGTTTCAGACGAAGTTTTTTGTATAGTGTAAAAATAAAGTCTCTACAAAATGCTGCTACTTAGTTTCGTACATTGTTATTGTGCATGCCATGCCCTGAGACATCTCTGCACATGAAGGTCTGTCTAGAATCTAGTATACACTTTTTTTATGTCAACACTTACAGGAGAATACCGACAGATAGTGACAGGAATTCTGAAGTATCATCTGTGAAATAATATGATGCTTACCATGTTGCATATGGCTTAGCGCTGCATGTGGAGTGTTAATCCGTCAACGTCATAGACTACAGCCCGAGATTCACGCATCATCCTTAATTATTACAGGAATTTACCTTGAATGCGTGGTCTTCACGGGACGACTTTCGTCTACCATAAATTTTAATTTATAGGCTATGACTGGCTTTTTACGGGTGAGAGATCAAATTCACACTAACCGGGGGTATTTTAGAGCTCAGAAATCGATTAAAAAAAATTATTTTTTTTATCTCCGTCTGGGATCGAACCCACGACCTTTGGCTTGCAAAGCAAACGCTTTGACCATTGAGCTATACTCGCCGGCATATATGGTTTCTAACAAGCTACAAATTCGAATACTTGATAAGACCACAGCTGTATCTTCTTCGTAGTATCAATCCGGTGGATTGGTTTGCAGCAACAGAATCTTGCATCTCGATCTCCATTCCTCTTGGTCCTCCGCAACCCTTTTCAGTCAGCATAAGCACTACAATTCATGTCCTCGAATACTTGCTGCAAATACTCCCGTCTGGGGCGCCCTCTACAGTTTCTACCCTCAACCATCCCCTCCACAATATCGCGAAGAAGACCATCGTGGCGCACGATGTGACCAATCCATCGGGCTCGCCTCTCTGAGATGGTTCTTATCAGTTGCCTATCTTCCTTGATTATTCTGAGAACCTCATTGTTCGTGACGTGGTCTCTCCAGGAAATTCCGAGAATTCTTCTGTACGACCACATCTCAAAGGCCTCTAGTCTTTTTTTATCACTTTCAGATAAGCACATATATGTGACACATATTTTTGTGTTTTATAATGTACATATTTTTAAAATAGATCGAATGATTAGACTGATGCTCTTGAGGACTGAAAAATTAAGTTCTAAAGGGTGTCTCAACACAAAAGTGCGTAAAGCGAAAAGAAGATTATTTGATACTGTTATAAGAGGCATTGTACTTATCAATTAATAATTAAAGTAATTAAATAAATTCGATATGCTATATAAATAGTTGAGAATTTCGTACCTTGTAAAATGCATCACACTGAGCAATATTTCGCTTGATGAAAGACTGCAGTTTCGCGATCTATGAAAGCTTCATATGTTCCAACGTGTACAAACGTACTGACATCTAAATGAATATTTACTAATTAAGAAAGAGTTTCGTAAGACGGAAATTAGATACAGATATATGTTTGTTTTTTTACTTTTTTGTTGATATTTAAAAAAATGTAGTATTTAGAGAAAATTAATGTTCTATCAATATATTGAAAATTAAATTGCCTACAAAAAATGTCTTCTATAATTTTTCGGTAATATTGATAATTTAGGAGATATACAGGCGAGAAATGAGGACTTGTTTTCACATACATTTACTCTATGCCCCAACACCAAGATTGAAGTCGCGAAGCAGCTTTCTGAAATCTACGCTACCTCTCACATCCGGCCCTGAAAATGAGCGACTCCAGTTCTGGCAACAAATCGCACCAGAGGATTTCATTACTCCAAAGGAAGGCCTCCCAACTGGCATGAACCTTGACTGGCGGACCTGGAAATCTCTGAACAGATTAAGAACCGGAGTTGGTAGAACAAAGAACAACCTCGAGTGGTGGGGAATGCTTTGGCAGGGAGAGACACTGTTGTGCGACTGTGGAGACCTGCAGACCGCCTCACACCTAAGATGCTGCTCCATGTGCCCAACAAGCTGCACATCTCAGGACCTAATGCTGGGCAACACACGAGCTATCAATGTTGCCAGATACTGGGAAAAAAATACTTAACGTCGCTGACACGAAGAAGAAGAAGACTCTATGACAAAATTCGCTTCTACAAAGTACTCGTATATAGATGATTTCTTCGCTTTTTTTTTATCGTTGCTTGGATTGATAGTGAAGTTTTATAAATGCATATGCTCAAAGTAGGTAGCTGTATAGTTGTTGTGCAATGGTGTTGGTTATCTGTTGTCTCTCGTCCGGTTGAACGCATTCTTGGTTCACTCTGCGGGGTCATGCTCGGAAGACGCGCCGAGAGGGAGAAGCGAGCAGGAGGAATCGGTGGAGGTACTCGGAGGATATGGAGGCTCTCAAACTGTTACTCACTATCATCATCATCAGTCTCTATCCACTCCATACATGTATAACAAACTGTCGTCACAAAGCTTCGTAAAGGTGCCATGGTCGTCGTCTAATCTAAGATCAGACTTTGAATTTAGAAGTTCCATCGAGTACATTTTATGTGTTACATTACAGTGTTCAAAACGTTATTTCGAACATAGTTATTTTGTATTAAACATCCAAAAGTCTTTAAAGTAATTGTTATAATCAAACTCTCTATCTTAGATGGAATCTGTCGATTCATACAGTCGGGTACGACACAGAGCATTTTGCCACTCTATGTAAATTGAAGCGATCAAGGTCTAAAACGGTATCGAGGATTTTCGGTGTATGAAATTGAATGTATTAATATGAATTTTATAAATGCTTACTCATGTTGTAGACTAAGGTATAAAAAGGGGTCTCGTATCAATTAAATTATTATCAACTCATCGGTCTTTGGATTTATCTTCAGTGCCGGATACTTGGTATTCCGGCATCACCATATAAGCTGATGCTGTAATTTCGGGACCGTGACCTCGGTTCCGGAACTGTATGTAAAGTAATCACCATTAGTTTATTTATCCGCTTCAAAGCTTGAGAATATAAAAATCATAATCAGACAGTGCCTATCCACTGCTAAAAGTAGGCCTCTCTTATGACTCTTCATATTTCTCAATCCTCCATCTTTTGCATCCAGGTAACTCCTGATATTTTTCTGATGTCGTCAGTCCTTCTTGTAGAGTGTAGGCCAACGTCGTTTGCAAAATGAAATCTTACTTAAGTAAGTAATGATATAAACTATTCCCTATATCCGTTCTTCATTTGAAATAAGGTACCACAAATTTCAGATGCCACTGTCCATGCCTCATGCTAAGACATATTTGTACCCAAAGGTCCCCTTTGAGGCATACATAGTTCCTAACGACCCCCAAGAAAAAATCTCAGGGACTTGACGAGACGGCACTGTAGTATCAGAGGCATATTTGTGATTAATTTGATAATCTTACCAAATAAATCAGTATCAACTCAACTCCGTTCTTTGGATTTATCCTATGTGCCGGATCCTTGGTATTCCGGCATCACCATTTAAGCTGACGCCGTCATTTCGGGACCGCGACCTCGGTTCCGGAACATACAGCGTTTCAATATAATAAAAACTCGAAGAAGTGAGGAAAAGGCTGCTGTAGTTTATGCTCTTCTACAGCATCTGAAGTACATGTCTCAGCTAGATGCATATTCGTCTCTTAACAGTCAGTCAAACCAACATACTCTCAGTTTTTGTTATGTACACGCATATATGAATACATATAGACGCTTATGAATAAATCTCATCTGTAGATTCTATGACGCTTACTTTTGCTTATTTTTGAGTATGCTTGTGTGCTGTATGTGAATTGTTCCTCTGCCAACTTCATAAACTACAGTCCGGCATTCATGCATCACCCATTTTTATACGAAATCACTATGAATGAGTGGTGTTCATGGGACGATTTTCGTCTACGAGTGAGAGATCAAATGTACACAAATGTATGTGTATGAGTGTTTGTAGAGCTTGAAAAATTATTTTTACAATCATTATCATTTCAATCTTCATCAGGGATCGAATCCATTACCTACTGTAAGGTTAGCAAACGCTTTATTTCCACTAAGTCGTACTCGAGGGCAAAGCAAGCATCTATTTTGAAAATACAATTATACGGCTGCATGTGAAATATTTAGATTTGCAATTGAAGGTTAGGTAATATATTTGAGGTAATAATTAAGGTAACATTGATGGCACTTTGTTTCGATCGATTAAAACTGTGAGTTTCATTTATTGCGCATTGAGTTAAAAATCGCTACAGCAAAAAAACCTTTATCGTAAATAAATTTGAAATTATTTATTTAATTTAAATATGTTTGGGAATGATTTATTTTAATGATTTGTTATTGCGGCCCTTACTGTCCCAGTGTGTATTCTCAAGATCAACTGGTTCCTCTGCACAAGTTTCTCTTTTATTTTATATGAAAATTCTTGTATTAGAGAATGCAGAGTTTATAGTGAGAACTGACACTATAGAGGAATTCATCGACAGAGGTGCACGGCTTAGAAGAAAATCAAAAGGGCAAATCAATATATTTATACGAAATTTATTTGCTTGTTATTAGCATTCGGTGCTAAATCATTGTATTATACATACTAGTATATGGTTATTTGGATACCAATAAGAGCCAAGGGGCTTACAAACAGCGCAAAAACATGCTGTATTCCCAGGCGGTTACCTATCCAATTTTATTATCCACGATCGTATTGCTTTACTTTAGTGAATGGAAAAATGTCGGGTTTTCATAGTCTTTCATCTTCATGATCATCATTTTCATGTTCGAACCTTTAACTGGAGCATACGGTCGTCACGGACTCTCTACATAAAGCTGTGTCAGCCGCCATAGTTGTCTCTGAGAGCTCTACCAAATACTTTCTATGTATAGCTACCCACGGCCTTCCAAGACGCCGCAAGCCCGAAGCTTGGTGAAAAAACGGGTGTAGTTTATGACCCCCGAAATACTAAACTGATATTTTAAAAAAATGATTATACTGAAGAAAATAAAATAAAATAAATATTATTTACTAGAATTCGGACGTATATGGAAGTTAAAATACAAGATTATAAAAAAGGTATAAAAATACCGTTTGTTGGTGTGAATTTAATCCCTCACCCGTAAAACGGCAGTCATAGCCTATTCATCGAAATTGGTGGAAGACGAAAGTCGTCCCGTGAATAGATATGTACAATAAATGAAGATAAATGTTAAAACGTGTTTTGTGTAAGTGACATTTATTGTAGTTACATAAAAATTAACAAGTAGGTTTCACATATTTTATTTTACTAAATTTCACCAAATAAGCAATTTCTCAAAATCAGTGTAATATTATATACTTAGGCCTCTCTGTTTGTACAACATCGTAATGCGCATTATATGAAACAAATGCATGTTAAGGCATGCGTTTTATTTGTATCCTACCAACGCTGCTTCACTCAGGACCGAAGTGGGAATCAAATAATAGAGATCGGAGGAGAATCCATGCATTATAAGCGTAAGCCCTCTTATCTTCTTCGTAGAATCAATCCGGTGGATTGGTTTGCAGCTACGAAATCTTGCATCTCGATCTCCACTCCTCTCGGTCCTCCGCAACCCTCTTCAGCTCAGTATAAGAGCTACAACTCATGTCCTCGAACACTTGCTGCAAATACTCCCGTCTATGGCGCCCTCTACAGTTTCTACCCTCAACCATCCCTTCCACAATGTCGTGAAGAAGACTATCGTGGCGCATGATGTAACCGATCCGTCTGAGGTGGTTCTTACTAGGTGCCTATCTTCCTTGATTATCCTGAGAACCTCATTGTTCGTGACGTAGTCTCTCCAGGAAATGTCGAGAATTCTTCTGTATGTCCACATCTCAAAGGCCTCGAGTCTTTTTTTTTCAGATAAGCACCATATCTCACAGCAGTACATCAAGATACTCCAAGCGAATGTTTTGGCAAGTTGCTTGCGGAGCCTTAAATTAATATTTTGTGACTCAAGAATTTTCGTTTTGCTTGATGTATGCGTCTGTTGACTTCTCTTTTTTAACCCTCGTATAAGACACGCTTTATTTTTATTAGTAAACCAAGTTTATCCTATCGTGTTTGCGGCAATCTTTCATAAAGCAATCCTCTTTTTTAGTCGAACCGCCTCTCAGAGCCGATGCTCTCGAAGCCTTAACCAATTAGTGATGACCAACAATGACTAGCCCGATGGCTAGTCATTTGATTTATGAAAATGTTATAGGAGGTTGACTGTATACATTTTATGTAATTAATACTCTTTGGCATTCACTTAAAGATCCATTACAAATAATCAATAGATGAATAATTTTTACATTGTTTAAAAATCGAGTACTGTTAATTCACTTGTTGCAGTGCTGCAGATTCTCCATCAATGAAAGCTTTGTCTGTTCTCCACGTGTATCATCATACAATGCCTATTATTAATAGCCTTCCATACGCAGTAGGTCAAGAGGTGAAGGCTTGGACATATATACTTTTGATGTCGCATGAGAATATCAACTTCAGCTGCCTTTGGGAGCGTCGGGCTTATCATCTAAACTCACTAAAAAAAACACCCAAAATATGCTTAGGATACAACAACAGCCGTCTCTATCCCACCCATGTACCCAGATGGACTTTCTGTTCAAATGTGCATGGATAGCGGCAACTGAGCAGAATGGTGGAAGTTTTAGGTGACTATATGTTCCAGTTATGGAATGAATAAGAAGAAGAAGATTTTTTTTAAAGGTCTTGGTATTACGCCTTTCTGGAAAGTCAGGAATTATACGTGAGGTAGAGGTGTCATGGGTTGAGGCAAGGACCATGGCAGTTGACAGATCGTGGTGTCGGCAGTTCGCGACAGATATATGTTACAGTAAGGGGAGCACAGACGGTGATGACGAAGTTATTAGACTGTCGTTTTTTTATTTTAATCTTTGTTGGTGACACTCTGGAATCCCTGATTCGGTCCTGGTTTCGAGGTGGGCGACCGGCCAGAATGCCCGCCTCCTCTCCTCCTCCAGCCCCCGGACCCTCGCCATCCGCAGTGGCGAGAACACTGGTGCTGATGGCCGTGCATCTCACACCACTTATCCCGAAGACCATCAATGCAGATGCCGACCATCTTGGGATAATACGCGACGAGAGCTTTGCATAGCGTTGACCTGAGATACAAAACGAACAAGTCCACAAACACTATTGGACTTATTGGACTTTGAACAATTATGTTGTTAATCAATTTAATGAATAAATAAATACTGTTTATATAATATGATAGCTTTTATATATTGCAAAGCTTACAATGATCTTAGGAATTAATTTAATATGAAGATTAACAGCACAAAAACCAAAGTCATGAGAGTAAGCCGCAATGAGCAACAGAAAATTAACATATCAATGCTAGGAGTACCCCTAAAAGATGCAAAAGAGTTTGTATACCTTGGAAGTACGATCACCTGGAATGGCAGAACAAAAAGAGAAGTCAACATTCGCATACATCGAGCAAGGCTAGTTTTCAATAAAAAAGCAAAGCTTCTTCAGTCAAAGAATATTGATTTAAGGCTCCGCAGGCAACTTGCCAAAATATTTGTTCGGAGCATCTTGATGTACGGCTGTGAGACATGGTGCTTATCTGAAAGTGATAAAAAAAGAGGCCTTTGAGATGTGGTCCTACAGAAGAGTTCTCGGAATTTCTCGGAGAGACTACGTCACAAACAATGAGGTTCAATGAGGATGTCAATTTTCATGTGATTCGTTAATCGGAATAATTTATGAAAATCGGATGACTAGTCCGACGCATCTTAGGCCTCGACACTTTGATCCTAAAGAGCGGCTTGACCCAAATGTTAGTTTACAAGAATATTTAATTTGAAAAAGAAATCTTTGTTATTGCAATCAAATGTATTTAATTTTTCGACTTGCTAAGGTGGTGTAATTTCTCAGTAGTCAACGTCAGCTAGAATGAAGAGGACATGAGCTATGCAGTTCAATTCTCATGAGCACAGTTTTTTTTTTCTCTAATGATTTGATCTGGGTCTCTTCAAGAAACAACAATATACACAATAAACTGAAATCAGCATGATTGCTGACTGGTGCCGAAAGCCTCGATATACGATCTTTCGTCTCTTATTTTTGTTCGCTTCTCGGACATGTTGTGTCGCCATATTGGCATTTTGATAAGTTTGATCACAGGTGTGACGTTAGTTATGTACATGGCTGGTATGATTGGTGTTCCATTAATTCTGTAGATCGCCTCTTTCGGCGTTGGGCGATAGTCCATTACGAGCGCGCTTAGTCGTCAGTTAAAATCTCGTTCGGCCGGCGAATCGTCATGTAACAAGGACGAAGAAATCAAGTTAAAGCAATTAAAAATAAATACGATTTTTTCTTCAAAAAAAAGTTCTTTGTTCTGTGATCTGTACTGCATCCTCCACGCGGCCACGTGACGAACCCGCGACTTGTCGCATTTTTAAAAACGTTTTTTTTTTAAATTTTTTGTTAAAAAATATAACTAACATATATCCATTCCGCATGCAGCATCCAGCAGTCTTGGTTAAGCGTCATGGAGACCACTGTTTTCTGTGTTGTTCTGAATACGTTTACATAAAACAATGTCGAAAGAACGTCTGTCATACGTTTGGATTTGACCATTTGCTGCATATTTGTCAAAGGCCGGTGTTCGCTTTGACGTTTGTTGACGCTTTTAATGACATGTTGACATGTTGCGGTCCGGCGCGTCATTGCCACCCTCATTTGTCAACGACAGACGACATGTCATAACTTAGCACTTGCCGACATGTCATCAAAATATATTTTTATGTAAGTAACGTAGAAGACCATTTAATAATTTAAAAAAAACAGCTAAATATAGTTTATTTTAGTATTAATTACTCCTTTCCAATATTTCGACCGCCATTGCAGGGGTCTTTTTCATGGTTGATGACTTAGTGATGAGTGTCTGGAGGTAGTTTAGCCGTCAGCTTAACAGATCAGGTCGAAATATTGGAAAGCAGTGATTCCCCACACACGACTAACCCAAAAGCCACAATATTAAATTTGGCCGTGAAAACTTAAGAAGTTATTTATAGTTTACCTTGTTTCAGAATGTAAATCATATTTGATTGTTGCGGCAATGTTTTTCACAGTAATGTTACCGTGGTTTCGTGCACTCTGCGCACTTCACATTCATTTCATAAAGGTCCAGGTTCATCAGGAACGTTCTGTAAGACTCTGGAAGACTTTTGTGCCACCCGCACTCTCCAGCATTCTTGCATATCACTAAAACTATTATGTTTACGAAATTAATACATTCACAGGTATCAATAGTCTTGATTAACCTCGTGGAACTTTTCAAAGGCATCTTGGAATGTTATGAAAAATTCTGGAAAACTGTTTTTGCTTCCCACGCTTTCCAGCGTTCTTGCATAACACCACGGGTGTGCATGTTCATTAATTAGAAACATATTTAAGATTCTAAGGGTCTTGATAAATCTCCTGAATCTTTTTTAGGGTGTCTTGTACGTTATGAAAGATTCTGGAAGGCCTATTTTTGGTCCACATTTTCCAGCGTTCTTGCATAGTAGCAAAAATGTACATGTTCATCAATTAGATTAGATACATACGTAAGATTCTAGGGTCTTGATGAATCTTCTGGAACTTTTCAAATGCATCTGAAACGCTCTGGAAGAATCTGGATGACTGATTGTCTGCCCACGCTCTACAGCGTACTTGTATAGCACCAATTATTATTATTATTATATTAGTAT
The DNA here is from genome assembly GCA_022606575.1 of Glossosoma conforme. NCBI lineage: Eukaryota > Metazoa > Arthropoda > Insecta > Trichoptera > Glossosomatidae > Glossosoma > Glossosoma conforme. Next base: position 103,682 of record JAGTXR010000388.1, read on the forward strand.
TTGTATAGCGCTCTTTTATGACCGAATGATCATTCCAAAAGCGCTTCTTTGCCTCTCTGAGTAAAAAGGTGGGTCTTGAGTCTGCTTCTGAAGGATGCCTCCGCTTTAACACAAGTCCAACAATGACAGTTCGCACGTAAACAACACAATAAAAGTAACAAAGCTGTACATGTTCATCAAGGACTGCATTGGTTGAGAGTTCCGGCTAGAATCCAGTACAAGCTATACATATTAGCTTATAAGGCACTCGACGACACTGCACCGGGTTATTTGACAGAACTCATCAAGCCTTCGGAGATAAGCGCGCGTGGAGAGACACTCAGATCAGCCAGAGCAAATAGAAGCATCCTGCAGCTGACGGGAGGTAGTCCTAGCACGGTTTTCGGTAATCGTGCTTTCAGCTACGCGGCACCAATGGCCTGGAACTCGCTGCCGGAAAGCATAAGGGAACTTAAACTGAGGCATCTTTCAGAAGCAGACTCAAGACCCAAGTTTTTACTCAGAGAGGCAAAGAAGCGCTTTTGGAATGACCAATACTAACTAGTTACATATTTAGGATTCGAGGGTCTTGATTAACTTTTTAGCGTTCTGGAAGATTCTGGAAGAGTGTTGTGCCGCCCACGCTCTCCCGCGCGGGTTGAACGTTCCTGTGGAAGAGCAGAGCTGTAAACAAAGAGGTATTTCCGTCCTCTCACTCACGCTGACGTGACTGAGCGCCGAGAGATTATTTCTGGATTGTTTTCATTTTCGAGGAATCTATAATGGAATGAGAGACACAGGAGCGGATTTCAATTCTTAACCAACGTGCCAAGTGATTTTTAGACTTTTGGGTCGAGTCGTTTGCAGTACCACGTGTTTTTCTCAAACTTTACAAGTGTTTTTGACCCTTTCATTACGGCTCGGTTTGAATACAAATTATAGTGTCAATTATAAAACTAGTATTTGAAGCATAAATATACTTATATGGTCTATTTGGTTCTTGTATCCTTTAGCTGTCAGATGATGCATTAAAAACTATTCTAAGAAAGTTACAAAACGATATATCACGTCAACCGATGTCAACGGTCGGGGAATCTTATGACAGCATATGCCGACAATCGATGGGAAAGGGTTAAAAATATTTATATATTGTATATACACTTTTCACAATATTTTTTTTGTTCACGCATCACCATTATCATCATCACTATATCCAGTATCTTAACTAGCCTTTAGCTGGCGGGTAAAATGGGCCATAGAGAGGGGGTTAAAATACATGGCCAAAAGATTGATATGATAAGGTTTGCTGATGACATTGCTCTGATTGCTGAAACTGAAGATGAACTCACGGAAGCGCTGACATCCATGGAAATATTAATTGATAAGTACAATGCCTCTTATAACAGTATCAAATAATCATATATATATTAATTCTTTTCGCTTTACGCACTTTTGTGTTGAGACGCCCTTTAGAACTTAATTTTTCAGGCCTCAAGAGCATCAGTCTAATTATTCGATCTATTTTAAAGATATACATATTATAAAACACAAAAATATGTGTCACATATATGTGCTTATCTGAAAGTGATAAAAAAAGACTAGAGGCCTTTGAGATGTGGTCGTACAGAAGAATTCTCGGAATTTCCTGGAGAGACCACGTCACGAACAATGAGGTTCTCAGAATAATCAAGGAAGATAGGCAACTAATAAGAACCATCTCAGAGAGGCGAGCCCGATGGATTGGTCACATCATGCGCCACGATGGTCTTCTTCACGATATTGTGGAGGGGATGGTTGAGGTTTGAAACTGTAAAGGGCGCCCTAGACGGGAGTATTTGCAGCAAGTATTCGAGGACATGAATTGTAGCGCTTATGCTGAGCTGAAAAGGGTTGCGGAGGACCGAGAGGAACGGAGATCGAGATGCAAGATTCTGTTGCTGCAAACCAATCCACCGGATTGATACTACGAAAAGAAGCTGGCGGGTGTAGCTCAATGGTTAAAGCGTTTGCTTCGCAAGCCGAAGGTCGTGGGTTCAATCGCAGACGAAGATTAAAAAATAAAATGTTTTAAATTGATTTCCGAGTTTTAAAATACCGGTTGATATGAATTTGATCCCTTACCTGTAAAATGCCAGTCAAAGCATATTAATCAAAATTGGTGGTAGACTGTGTCGCATATTGTGCTGCATATTCACACCAACCCGGTATAGCCTAGTTCAGGCTGGTGCCGAAAAGTCTCGATATGCAATATATTGTCTCTTATTTTTATATGCACATATAAAAATGTAAGCTTAAGTTTTTGATTTAAGTGGTTTTTGAAGCTGAATTTACTTTTTTTATGTTAAGACTTACAGGAGAATACCGATAGATGGTGACAGTAATTCTGAAGTCTCATCTGTGAAATTCTATGACACTTACCATGGGTGCATGTGGAGTGTTGATCCGCCAATGTCATAGAATTCAGTCCGAGATTCACGCATCAAACTTTGTTTCACCTACCTTAAAGCTTGGATTAACTCCAAATAAACTAAAGCTTTTCACTCTAAGTTGTATGGAAGATGGTAAATTATTCAATTTACAAAACAAAAATTATAAAATCCATTACAATTTGATAAAATAAAGTTAACTGTGTTTTATATATATTCTAAATCTCGGATTGACCCCAAATAAACTAAAGATCTCAGGTGAATACAAGATAAATTAGTTATTATATTAAACAATAAAGTTAAATTATTTAATTGACAACATTAAACATCAATTAGCCTTGACAAATAAGATATAATAAGGTTAACTCTGTTTTACCTTGCTTAAAGCTCGGATTGACCCCGAATAAACTGAGCTTTAAGCTCCCGGCAAGCTCGCTTCTCTCTCTGTTGCTCCGCTGTGCACTTAAGTGTGGTTGTGTGCAGTTTCAGTGCAACTCGCTACCGAGAAATTGACGAGAACCTGTTCTAACTCACTGCGGCGCATATCTGCATAAGCTGTGGTAGTAACTGCTAAAATTTCGCACTGTAGACTCTCTGAACTTTATGTTTGAATATATGGAAAGTAATGAGTTGCTTATGTGTCACATTCTTGTAAAATAATGTAATCTTTTTTAATCATTTTACACATAATAGAGTACCGACATACGGTGATAGTGATTCTGAAGTTTCATGTGCGTTTTATGACGCTTACTATTCTATACTCGTAGTTGATCGAGTGTTGGTCCGCCAACGTCATAGACTACAGCCCGACACATATCATCCTTATTATTACAAGAAGTCACTATGAATGGGTGGTCTTCACGGCACGACTGTCATCTACCACCAATTTTTATTAATATGATGTGATTGGCATTTTATGGCTGAGGGATCAAATTCACACCAACGGGGAGTATTTATAGAGCTTAAAAATCTTTTTTTATTAATCTCTTTTTTAAAGTAAAAGATCGGACAAAAAACATTCCATATTATAGTCGGTTAAGAGGCGAAAACCTTGTTGAGACATGTAATAAGGATGCCGCAGGAGAGCATAACCTACAGCATTTAGATTAAGCTCACGAGATCTTGCTTTCCTCGGAAACTAGACATATAAAGTACTGCGGAAGGCAGAGTTGACGAGATGAGGCAAGGAATATAGCGGCTGATAGAGATTTGTGGCGGCGATTCGTGAATGCCATATGCTCCAGTTAAGGGAGCGGACATGACGATGATGATGAAAAATCTATGTAGAGGTGTCACGACCTATCATCCCCAGACAATTCGTACGACTAATCATCTGGTGTATGGGACAACTGGTGCACTGGCTGTCTCGCTAACCTAACCTTACCTAAGCATTAGTCCAATGCTCGTAAAGTCTAGAAATCCATATGTCTCGTTAACGAAATAACTTGGGTTAGATTACGTTAGGTTAGGTTAGGCTAGCGAAAGATCCAGTGAACCAGTTGTCCCGTGCACTAAATGTCCCAAGCATCACACGTCCAGTACTACACATGTCGTTACCGATGAGTCGTAGAACGAATTGTCTGGGGAAGAAATGCTGCGGAACCATAAGACGACGATAGCCCGGGGGCTTATAAGAAAGTGTGGATGTTTGAGGCTTGTTCGCTATAATGAGCTGTGATTCCCGGTGGTCGTCCGTCAAACTTCACTACCCCATCACGTATATGTGATATCAGGAATGTGTTGGAAAAAAAAGCATCTTCTGTGGATCTTCCTCTCTGTTCCTCTCTCTGTCTCTCAATAACTGCATTCTTCCCTTTCTCCAGCGATCGCCAACAAAACGCTCGCTCAAAAATTCAAATAGATATACTTGTGCTCGTAGTCACAGCATGAAGATATCATTATTTTCATTATCATCATTTTCATGTCGCTTACTTAAGGGATATCCAAGTGCTCTAGTTAAACCTCTAGCGTAAAAGTCTAGCACACCTGGCGGGCGAAGCGAGTGGGAGATCCATCACATGCGGCTGCCAAGCCAAGACTGAGCTCCGCAGGCAGCTCACTAGGGAAAGGATTTGGAGTGAGGGAACCAGGGTACACTACAGAATCGCGGGATCCACCATAACAACGCTTTTCAGGACTGTAGCGCCATGGGAAACTTATTTTACGGATCACCCTCGAATCACGAGTCGCTGCCACAAAGCTCTGTCAGCCGCCTTACTTCTCGCCTCATCCCAAGTCAAATTTGCTTCCCAATAACTTTTTTTACGTAAACACATACAGGAGGATACCGACAGATGCTGATAGTGATGCAGAAATCCCATCTGTGGATTCTATTACGCTTACCATGTTGTATATGCTTAAGCCCAAGATGCGCAATATTTATAAAAAAAAATACAAACGTCATATACTGTAGCCTGGCATTCACGCATCATCCATTTTTAACAGAAATTCTCTATACGAATGGGTGGTGTTTATGAGAAAACTTTCGTCTACAAACAATTTTTATTGATAGGCTATGACTGTCATTTTACGGGTGAGATATCAAATTCACACCAACCAGTGATATTTACGAATCGGCGTTATTTCAATCTCCGTCAAGCATTGAATCCATGACGTACGGTATGGTAAGCAAACGCTTTACGACTAAACCATACCCGCAGGCGGTCTATTACTTTGCCTGATACGAAGAGTATTATTTCAATAAATAAATATATACACACAATTATACCTCAAATTTTATACGCATCAGTTCATTCAGAAAAATATCGGCAGAGGCGGGATGCGAACCACGAGCCTTACAACCAACCTTTGCTCTTGTTCATTACCCTAGTCTCCTGCCTGAACGGATGCGCGAAATAATTTGTATTTATACCATTGTTACCATCGTATAACGATAGATGTCTCTATAGTATATATTCATAGAGTATGTATATTTAAAAAAAAAAAAAAAATCAATCAGTCAACATTTATTCACAAGCTTTTTATCCAAGTATTATTATCTTTACGGCACCTTTTATTAGATTGAGTTGGTGATCTCTTCCCGATTTCCCGCTCGGTACTAGGCGGTCTAAACAGGTTCCAGACGTCCATTGACAACCTCGCTGCACTCACACAGCGTCACAGAGTCACAGGTAGGTCGGTGAGTGATGGAGCGTGATCTGGTCGCACACTGAACATGTCTTTGGTCGCAAAACGAAACAAAAACTTAAACAGAGTTGCTTATAACCAAACAATTTTAGTTAGTAATCAAGTATACACATACTATAAATCAAATTCTTTATACGCATCAATTCATTCAGCATAATATCGGCAGAAGCGTGATGTGAACCGTGGGCCTTGGAACCAACCTTTGCCCAGGTCTATATACCGCTTAGCCGCCTCGGCTATTTCTTTGCCTGAGCCGACACGCATTAGAACTTGTATTTACACCATTGTCATCATCGTATGACGATAGATGTCTCAAAAGTATATATTCAGAGTATGTATATTATTATTTTTTATTATTCAATCAGTCAACATTTATTTACAGGATTTAATATTTTTACTTTCCACTCGGGATCTCGGAACCGAACTATAGATTGAATGGATGAGAAACAACTTCTTGTAGGTCCGACGCGGACTTTACAATCAGTCATTTACCTGTGTTACTGATGAACAATTTTACCTTCTTGATATTGTCTCAAGGTGACATTATTATATGATTTTAGGTAGATATGACAATTGGCGCAAAGACGTGGAATCTAACATTGAGTCTTACTCTTAAAATAAAGGTCACACTCACGTATTATGGAGAGATCCATCAGAAGAGTCTAAAATAATGCAAAACGAGGGTATCTGAAAAAGAACTCAATCACTGGAGGCTACCCAACGAATAGGCACACTCAAGTGGCAATGTGACATATGTGTATCAGAAGAATATCGGAAGGAGCTTGGATACGGAAGGCGGATGATCGAGAAAGATGAAGATTTGCCGGCGGGTATAGTTCAATGGGCAAAGCGTTTGCTTTGAAAGCCAAAGATCGTGGGTTCGATTCCCGAATGAGATTAAAAAAAATAAAGATTTCTAATCGATTTTTGAGCCCTAAAATACCTCCTGTTGGTGTGAATTTGATCCCTCACCCTTAAATGCCAGTCATAAGCCTATTAATTAAATTGGTGGTAGATGAAAGTCGTCCCGTGAAGACCACCCATTCATAGTAAATTCCTGTAATAATAAGGATGATGCGTGAATCTCGGGCTGTAGTCTATGACGTTGGCGGTTCAACACTCCACGTGCAGCGCTTAGCCATATGCACCATGGTAAGCGTCACAGAATTTCACAGACGAGACTTCAAAAATTACTATCACCATCTGTCGTATTCTCCTGTATGTGTTTACATAAAAAAGACTCATGCTGGAGGCGTACGTAATAGTGGACGGATACAGACTGATGATGATAATTAAACTTATTTATATAAAATACTAGCTGACCCGGTGAACTTTGTTTCACCCGAAAGGCAATAAATGAGCAGATTTTATTAAAGCTAACATCCATATTTGAAGCATAATTATAAAGGGGTGAAGATAAATGATTTTAAATCGTTTGCCGGTTATTTGTCCACTTTTCTCTAAAAAAACATCTTAATCTTTAAGTCTGTTATTTTCCTGGTAATAAGCAGTGTAATTGGTCATTTATTGGAAACCTAAAGCAAAACCAAGCACTGAAAAATGCATGTCATGACGGAATCAAAACTATGATATTGATTATATATATATTGATTACTCACCATTCAATGGATTTTTCATTTTGATATTGAAATTATATCCATCTTCTCCTTGCCAAAACATCAGTGGGTATTGCAACGTGTCATATGAACGACGTGTTTCAGATCTCTGTTGTAGTTGCCCAGTATCACGACGTGTGTACCAGATATTCGTTTATCCGCTCTGATCACGACTTTGTAGACCTCGATCAAGTTCTTCCTTCATATTGTCATTGAAGTATATTTGTACAAATTTATGCTGTGCATCTTCGAGAGGTTGGAATGATCCGATTCGATGGTGAATCTGTCCTTGTATCTACAGAATCAAAAGCAAAGACAATATTACTGATTTATAAACACTTTTTTTTAAGAATTAGCATACATAATTCAAAGCAATAAATGTAGTATGTTATTCTGTTAATTAGATTGTGTGTAAGTACAAAAATAAATAAATAAATACTTTGAATGTCGGATTAAATCCTCGTCCATTCTAGAGTTCGTGCAAGCGGATCGCTTTGGCAGATCGTAAAGAGACTTGTCAATGTTGTCGCTGGAGGTGTCTCAGCACGTTGAACAACATTTGAAGCCGTGAAAATGACCATTCTCCAGATGCACCGCCAAATGCACAACAGCAGTATGAAGTTCGTGATAAGGGATTGCGAATATACGCCAAATCGCTTTGTACCAAACTTGAAAGCGCGCAATTTCATCGTTGGTATTCGAGGTTAGGATGCCAAAACCACCAAATCACTGCCTTACATTCGTAATGTTTCAATCCCTAGTTCCATGATGGCTTTTTCGTGAAAGATTCGATCGTTTTGGTCGCAAATATCGGCACAATAAGCTAACAGAAACTCGAAAGTTCTTGAAACAAAACGTCAACCGATAGACTTCAAAATATCTATGTAACCATAGACAATAATAATATCAGTTTTCAGATTCCTTGCCTTTTGTTATAACATTTTTTACAAATAAAAGATTAAACTAATATTTTAACTCATATTTATTTTGTTTTTGTCTTTTTTTCCTGCCTTTTGTTTTTTTTTTTGTTTCAAAATATTCCGTACCTTACGTAGGTACCTACTTACAATACCTACTATTGCGTCATTTTTAGTTATGTTGCTGACTATGGCAACACCGTCTTAACTGACAGCTGTCAAGTTACAATAGTCTTGTATGAAAACATGTTTACGTAAATGTTCAATATTTTTTCTTAATCAAATCAATTTTGAGTATACCATGGACGTTTTTGGGTTCTAAGCTACCTTTCCACCAATTTTCAGCCAAGTCGGTTAGGCCGTTCTTGAGTTATAAAAACAAATATAACCCGACTTTCTTTTATATATATAGATAAGAACGATAAAAAAAAAATTAAGCTTTACTTTCATTTCTGTCGAGAGTATATCCGACCATAAAATATAGAAAACGAAAATTGTAAGAAGTCCTTAAAATTATATTTGAAGTTCAGAATTTGATTCTTTTATGAAAATAACAAAAAAAGTTAATAAACCTGGAGCATTTTGTAACCTTAAATTACCGTCACTTATTTCTGATAGTTGCCATCGTCCATGCCTTGTCCTAAAACGTCTTTGGGTACAGCGAAGGTACTCGTGGAAACATATATGGTTTACAACGACATTAGGTCAAGATGCCGGGACCTTGGTGAGACGGTATCTGTAGTATCTTTTTGGGTAATTTGTTAGTGAGATATTTTAAGAAGATCCGATGATTAGCCTGATGCTCTCGAGACCTGAATCATTTAGTGAAAAAATATTCAAAATAAAAAATTAACAATGAACTATTTTCCTGAAGGACTGTCAGATGCAACACAGATGCTGAGAAAACATTCTAAAGCTTACACAAGTCACTAAAAGTCTCTAAAACCATTGCCTGTATGTTTGGACTTATTTTGGACTTTAAAGACAAAAAATGTATACAAAAGGTATCAACTACTGTCAAATATACTGGAGTGCTTTTTTGGTGTTTTTTGATTTTTTTTGGAGCGTGGGTAAAGAAGATCATCCTTGTAGTAAAACATCTCAAGTCTCATAAGGAATCTAAAGCACTTGGATCGTTTTGGATCCCACGAAAAGTTTATACAAATTTAGAAGGGGATATTACATAGAGAGACCAAAAAGCATTTGAATCAATGATTCTTTCTGTAACTGATCTATTGTCTTCGCCTCATCGTATATCTGCTGCTCTTAAATGGTTTTTGTGAGAACCCAGGGCTTGAAAAGGCTGTTGTAGTTTATGCTCTCCTGTGGCTTCCGGAAAACATATACCAACCAGTTTTTCATTAATTAATATAACTGTAGAATTAAAGGCTACCTTATCTGCTTTCTCAGCTTATCATTTCTCACAAAATCAAGCCATCGTTTTATTCATAAGTAAAGATCTGTTTTCAAATCCTATTGTACGGAAGACTCGCAGCCATATAGAAGGAAAGTGGTGGTAGACACGTTGTTTGTTTTGATCAAGTATATCTACGAGTCCCAGATAATGCGCATTGATTTTAAATGCGGCAAGCGAGGTCTTTTAATGTGAAACTAAATAATATGAAATGGTGAACGTTGAATTTTCTTTGTATTTTTCTTCTTCTTCATGTCAAATGATTTATGTCCATTATCTGGCAGCATACAAAACCCGTGTGCTGCCTAGTATTAGGTCTTGATGTGCAGCTTGTTGGGCACATGGAGCAGGATCTTAGGTGTGAGGCGGTCTGCAGGTCTCCGCAGTCACACAATAATGACACTCCCTGCTGAAGCTTTCCCCATTCTTTGTGTTAATTCGCATGCACCAAACCATTTGGTGTTAATTCCCTTGAATGTGTTTATCACAACATATAGTTCACCACAAATTGCGGCTACTAAGTTCTGTAAGTTGCCACTTTCCATACTTTGTCCCAAGACATCACTTCATGGAACGTCCATATGAGAACATATATGGTTCTAACGAATACCAGAGAAGATACTCAGAACTTGATGATAAAGCAGCTTTCGTATATGAGACATATTTTATGGGATTTTTTAATCGGAATTTTCGATGATTAGTCTGACGTTTGAGCAATTTGGTGGTAAGAAGCAGTTTATCCTAATTAACATCAAATATTAAGCAATAGACGGCAACCCATCCAACAATTCTTTCAAGTACAATGTTGTTTAACTTCGTCTATCTATCGAGAGTCGTTCTTGCAATGTTATTATCGTACTGTCCTATTTACTCGCACATAAAATAAATTTTAAGCTTTCATTTGAAACTGTCTATAGAATCTTTCACTGTGATATTTTGGTTCCCAGGGTTAACGCCACACCTACCTATATACTTCGTTTCCACTCCCGGTGAAATAAATTCCCACGGGTTCTGAATAGAGCATACAAAAAAAACCTTCGTTGTAAGGTGGTAGTAGCTAACATCTTTGAATTATACATTTTTTTAATATCTAAGAGACAGCTTACCAATGCAGCCGTATAATGGGTTTTGAAAATAGTGCATACGTAGAATATTAGTGATGCAAAGATTTGACTTTGTGAATGATAAATAGTTGAGCGAGTGGACAAGGCAGTGTACCTTACTACAGAAGGTTAAGAAACGAAAGTGTACCAGGTTGGAGCATGTTTTTAGAGTATAAACTACAGCTTCCTTTCGAAGACATAAATGCTTCTTGGGAATTATACATATAATGCACTACGAAACATTACATTGACAATTTTGGATGGCCATATGCTCCATTAAAGGAGCGTTTATGGATGAATAAATGAAAACTAAATCTTGTTAATATGATTCACAGTGTTTGTACACTTTAAGAGTCCACTCGTTTTATACTATTGAAGCGTATTTGTATGGATACAGATTGAAATAGAGAAGCAATACTGTAAATAGTATGGTGCAATCAAACCGAAATTTAGCAATATTGGATGCAGAATATAACTATAATATGTTTTTTTTGCACGTTGCTTAGCATGTCATTAGTTATGTACACCTTCTTCTTAGGAGCGGATGATACAGGCTTCAGGAGCATCGCATGAAGAAGAAGAAAATTAGTGCGACGATGCTCAGTTACGAACTACCTTGGGAATCACTAAGTTTTTCTTTCCTTCCATTGAGCACATATAGTGTTGACATAGAAAATGAAAATATCTTGGATTTTCGTCTCATTAAGGCATTTTCTGGAATATTTAGAGAGTTGCTCAAAAGAATTGGCCTCTCTTCTAATGATGTATGTGCATTTCACTAAAAAACAGACTGTGAAACATTACCTGATGGAGTGCATCATCCATTATTAGAACAGAAGATGTATTCTGCGTTGTCGTCTGGGAGTATTGCCATTTCTCGAGAGGATGTTCTTTACCTGTTGCTTAGTCTGAAGCTGTCTTGCTGTTGAACTACATCAATGATATCCTCGAGATAACGCAGTTAAAGATGCGTGGAATATACTTTCAAGTTTGTTCCCTTTGACTGACACATTGTGTGTGATTTGCAGGATATAAAACTTTTTTCACATTTATTTTTTATTGTTTATAAGTTGCAAGTTATTAGCCTTTCTGCAATGCTGAGCATCGTGGCTCCTCTGGGTGAAGTCTCCTTGATGATGCGCCCATTCTGGTTCTCACATTTAGAGCATCTTCCCACGTATGACGCGCATGTACACGCACACACGAACACGCGCATACCAGAGCCGCAGATTTTAAATTTAAAAATGTAAATATTACAAAATCTTTAACTTATTAAATTTTATCTTCTTCGTAGTATCAATCCGGTGGATAGAATTGCAGCAAAAAAATCTTGCATCTCGATCTCCACTCCTCTCGGTCGTCCGCAACCCTCCAGTTCAGCATAAGAGCTACAACTCATGTCCTCGAACACTTCCTGCAAATACTCCTGTCTAGGGCGCCCTCTACAGTTTCTACCCTCAACCATCCCCTCCACAATGTCGTGAAGAAGACCATCGTGGCGCATGATGTGACCAATCCATCGGGCTCGCCTCTCTGAGATGGTTCTTAATAGGTATCTCATATCTTCCTTGATTATTTTATATGTCGCTAAAAATATACTTAAAAGTGAAAACGTAATTTTCACTACGAACATTTTCTTTCTATATCAAAATATATTGAATACGTGATGCCACGAATCGCCGTCACTAAGTTCTATCAGCTGACATTGGTTCGTCTTTTTCCGGTCAAAATAAACACATTGTATAACATAAAATAATTTTTCTTCCAAAAAAAATATGACTTAAAAAATTCTAGAATCTAGATATCTATATAACTACAATTCAACCTAACCTAACCTAACCTAAGCTAAATAAAAAATTTTTACCATATGCACTTCATACTTGAAGTATATACACACTAAAAACTGTCGTTTCACAGTTCTGTAAGCTCAGGTTGTGTATGCCTTATGCCAGAACACCTGAGGTCCACATGAGAACCTTAAGAACAAAAATAATGTTCAGGCCTCGGGATCGCCGTGCTCATCGCGCTAATGATTGAACACCCAAATATTACTCTGGTACTACTTCTGCAGTCCATGCAAGTTTGCGGGCTCTTGCCCTGGAGGCTCCCGGGAACTATCTATGTCCCCATGTAGAGCGTCTCAGTGGTTAAAGCGTTTGCTTGGCAAGCCGTAGATCGTGGGTTCGATCTACGAAGCTTATTAGAAAAAAAACATTTTAAATCGATTTATATGACTTGTGTTTGAATTTCATCCCTAACCCGTAAAAAATGTCATAGCCTATTAATCAAAATTGGCGGTAGAAGAAAGTCGTCCCGTGAAGACACAACCCATTTATAATGAATTCCTCTATCAACACTCCACATGCAGCGCCTAGCCATTTGCAACATGCGTCATACGAGACCTGTGTTTCCATAAAAAAAAGACTTTCTGGTATATATGTGTTCTGGGACAAGGCATACACAATTGCTTACATAATTGTGAAACGGTAATTGTGGTGATATGATAAAAAACTAATTTAATTGAATTAATTTGAATATCTTCAATACATATCTGACAAATCGCTCGCTCCCATACAAAGATCCTATTGACTTAGATGTGTTAGTGCGAGAGGGACGCGGCTAGACGGATCAGTACTGTGCGAGAGTGAGAGGCATGTATGCAGCTTGCACAAAGTGATTCTCAAATCACAATTCACATATCATTGGTTTCTCACTGATAAAAAAAAAGTAATATTAAATTTAAAATGCAGCAACAAAATCTTGCATCTCAATCTCCACTCTTCTCCATCTTCTGCAACCCTCTTTAGCTAAACACAAGAGCTGCAACTCATGTCCTCGAACACTTGCTCTAAATACTCCCGCCTAGGGCGCCCTCTGCAGATTCTCCCCTCAACCATCCCTTCCACATTGTCGTGAAAAAAAGCACTGTGGCGCATGATGTGACCGATGGCCTCTCTGAGATGGTTCTTACTAGGTGCCTATCTTCCTTGATTATGCTGAGAACCTCATTGTTCGTGACGTGGTCTCTCCAGGATACTTGAGATGCAATAATTTTTGCTGATACATGCGATGTCTTTTGGACCTTTAATGTGGTATTTCCCCCTTTATTTCCACATCCTAATGCCGTTGACCATGAAGTTAAGGTGTTAGCTTATTCCGGCCAACATTCGGTCCCTGTCTATATTGGCCGACTGATGTTGTCGCTCACCCCCCACCACGAGAAGGAAATAGATCAGGATCTTCCATTCTTCTAACCTGTGACCATAAGGCATTTCGCAGAGTCCTCCAGTACTTTTAGGGGGCAAATATTAAATATTGTACATATATTCAATAGTGAACATTAAAATTCAATAAAAAAATTAAAACTGCATCAAAAATTAATTTGAATATTGCATTCGAAAAACAATTTAATGTTGGGTATTATTTTGGAATTATTTTTTGAAAATATTTTCAAATGCGGTTGTTATCGTCTGTCAAAGTTGTATCGGGTCGGTGCGAGAGGGACGCGGCTAGCGGCGCCAGTACCGCGCCAGAGCGAGAGGCATGTATGCAGAGGCACAAAGAGGCGGATTAATAAACAGTTATTTAACGCTCTGTGTCTGAAAGTGGAATCTGTCTGAAAATCGATCGACAACCTTTTATTAAATAAATAAAATAGTATTTCATTTAAATTCCCTCATCTTGGTATATAGATTGCCTTATAGTAAGCGAGCCCGATGGATCGGTAACATCATGCGCCACGATGGTCTTCTTCACGACATTGTGGAAGTGAATGTTAAGGGTAGAAACTGCAGTAGGTGCCCTACACGGGAGTAATCGCAGCAAGTGTTCGAGGACGTGAGTTGTAGCTCTTATGCTAAGCTTAAGAGGATTGCAGAGCATCGAGAATGGTGGAGATCGAGATGCAAGATTTCGTTGCTGCAAACAATTCACTGGATTGATACTACGAAGAAGAAGGTATTGTGGCTTTTGGGTGTAGCGGTGTGTGGCGAATTATCACGATCCAATATTTCAACCTCCATTGCAGGGATCTTCTTCAGTGTTGATGACACAGTCATCAAAAGCTAAACTCAAAAGCTACAATACCAAATCTGGCCGTGAAAACCTAAGAACTTAATTCCCTTATCTGTTTCGTATTTTTTTTTTACTTAAACTCACACAAGAGAATACAAACAGATGGTGATTGATAATGATGCAGAATTCTCACCTGTAGATTTTAATATACTTACTATGACACATATGGAAAAGCGCTGCATGTGGTGTGTTGATCCGCCGACATCATATTTTTAACTAAAGCTCAACATTCACGCATCATTATTGTATTATAGGAATCCACTATGAATGAGTGATGTTCACGGGACGACTTTAGTATATCAATTTTTTTAATTAATAGGCTATGACTAGCATTTAAATGGTGACGAATCAATGTCACACCAACTGGGGTATAAATAGAGCTTAGAACTCGTTTTTTTAATATCCATCGGTGATCCCACGGCCTTCAGTTTGGTAAGCAAGCGCTAATACCACTACGCTATTTTCACCGGTATCTGTAATATATGGTTACCATGAATGTGCTTCCAGAAAGACCTACGGGTGAAGAAATTTCTTGGGATAATACATGATCAGTATCAACTGAAATAACTGAGTGTCGGCAATTTGTGGTGACCATTTGTTCTTTAATAGAAAGAATATGAGTAATGAAATAGAGTGTGATTTTTTATTTACTTGAAATATCTTTTTCTTAAATCGTATCGAGCGACATAGTTGACGACACCTCCAAAGACAATGTTGTTTATCGTCTCATACCAGACGCACACAGATACGCGTCACTCACACACCCACGCGTCACACTTGCGACTGTGTGCGTGTGTCTCACCTGCGACAGTGTGCGTGGGACTCATTGATATTACACCGTGTGGTGTGTGGCAGTGTTAAAAGCGCACGATTGGTATGCTTAAGAACACGCGTTAGAAATACAAAAAAATATATTTAAGCTATACCAGATTAGCACGTTGTCAGTGTGGTTCTTGTTAGATCACCGAAGTTAAGCAACAATTGGTGCAGACTAAAGCTTGGATGGGATACAGTTTATAGCTTACCGCATGATATTATTCATATTTACACATACCTTTGAGTGTCAGAAATGTCTTGGAACAAGGCATTGCAGACAATGAAAAATGACAAAACGTCGATTACGAAACACTAGTTAATACTCTCATGCGGGATCCGTAGGACATTTCCCAGCCAGGTCTTTTGACCGACTTTAGTTTGGAAGGCTGCCTTGTCCGCTCTCTCACCTAGTCATTCCTCACAAATTCAAAAACATCTTACTGCCTACATTTAATGCAGATATCTGTTTTTGAAACCAATTATCCGGCTGCATTGGATTTTGGTGAGATGCCAAGATTCACAGCCGTAAAGAAAAATGGGGACGAAAAGCATATTATGCGAAGCATACATGATTATTATTTATATATATATATATCAGTATTTGTAAAGCGCTTTTCTATGACCGAATGGTCACTGCCTCTCTGAGTTAAAAGGTGGGTCTTGAGTCTGCTTCTGAAGGATGCCTCCGCTTTAAGTTCTCTTATGCTCTCCGGCAGCGAGTTCCAGGCCATTGGTGCCGCGTAGCTGAAAGCACGATTGCCAAAGACCGTGCTAGGACTACTTCACGTCATCTGCAAGGTGCTTCTATTTGCTTTGGTTGATCTGAGTGTCTGAGATACATACATACAGATGAATATTCAGGTGCAGAGATGTCATGGGACAAGGCTTAGCTTTGGAGCAAATGTACAAAAATTAAATATAATTTTTATCTTGTTTTTACATCGACCATACTGAGAACTGTTGGAAGTCTTCATCAGTTCTAACGCACCTTGGAACTGATGGTTGAAACATAGAAAAATTAATTGTAACAAATTTATTAACATCCTCCTGTCTTTAAAAGGTAGTTATTCAGTCGCGTGGTGGCAGGATGAGGAGCAGATTAACAACAGAGACTTTTTCTGAAGCACATTGACATATATATATCGATAAACTTTACAAACATCCGGCCCAGGCGGAATAACATGCCAGGCCGGCAATAATATGACCCTCTAGGCCGTCGGCACACAACTGAGCGCGCTCATGATGGGCTGTCGCCCAGCGCCCGTGGCGATCTATATAACTTACGTCACACCCGTGGCTGGATTTGTCCAAAATGCCAATATGGCGGCACATACATTTAAGACAAGCGAACAGAAATAAGAGACGAAAGATTGTATTTCGAGTTTTTCGGTACCAGTCAGCAAGGGCTATATCATGCTGATGTCAGTATTTTAAAATGTACATACATGTGTTTTTTTGTTTTTAAGTATGTGTGTTTTTGGTAGTGTGCGTGTGGGAGCGACGTTTGTGTTAGTGTCGTGTTTAAGTGTTAAGTAAGTATAGAAATATTTCGACCGAATTCGTCAGAATATAAATGAATAATATGTATACCTGTGAGAACGGCTCTTTGTCGGAGCTTCAAGGTAAAAAATCGAGAATCTATTTTTATTTATTTTTTAAATCATTTTCTGTATCATATTTAGTTTTAGTACCACTTATAACAAATATTCTATCGTATACAACAGTTCTTTATATACGAGTATGTTCGCTATGACGAAAATGGAGATTTTATTACATTTTTAAGGAAGATGATCGATTTACGGGGGATTTTAAAATAAAAACTCTGTGGAGCGATTTGCCTAAAGAAATCAAGCAATTTGTCCGAACATAATTTAACTTAACCTAATCTAACTTAATCAAACCCAATATAACATAACCTAATCTAAGCTCATCGCTAAAATTAATGATACATTTATTGAATATCCAAAAATTGCAACTCAATGGGATGATTTCCTTAAGTAATGTAAGTCATTAGTTCACACTTTTTTTTATGTAATCACATGCAGGAGAGCACAACCGGTCGAAAGCAGTGCACCCTATGACGCTCAGCCAGGGAGGTTGGACGCTGCATGCGAGAAACGTGTGTTGTGTTCGTGTTTGTGTGTGGGTTGAGGAGATTAGAGATTGTATAAAAGTGTATATTTATCTGTTTCTTGAAAATATCCATATTGTAGGAAGTAGGAAATACTGAAGCTACAAGAGCATTCCAAATCATACCGGTGGCATATAAAAAGGAATTTCTAAGAGTAAGCAAACGGTTCAGAGGGAACTCCCACTGATTATATCAGTAGCTTATTGATCATAATCTGAACGAGCGCATCATTAAGGAGATTTAATTGTCCTCCGGTGTGATGCGGATGTCAGGCGGGTAAAGTCTAATTGGTCAAGAGTCGAATGTGCTCTTTGGACGCCCATAAACTATAGCTGGCGTTATTAAGATCTGTATAATAACATATATTCTAATCGATCCAAAGGAAGGCCTCCCAACTGGCAAGAACCTTGACGGCGGACCTGGAAATCCCTCAACAGATTAAGAACCGGAGTTGGTAGAACAAAGGACAACCTCGAGCGGTGGGGAATTCTTGAGGGAGCCACTATTGTGTGACTGTGGAGACCTGCAGACTGCCTCACACCTAAGATCCAGCTCCATGTGCCCAACAAGCTGCACACCTCAAGAACTAATGCTAGGCAACACACGATGTTGCCAAATACTGGGCAAAAATAATTTGATGTCGCTGACACGAAGAAGAAGATCGATGTAGGCAAGGTGACAACCGATAGAGCTTTTTGTGGATCATATGCTCCATGTATAGAGCAGATATGTAACGATTTTGGTGATTGTTGCAGTGTTGAGCGCCGGCCCAAATTACCTGCTCGCTCTTCTCAGACGAAGTGAAGAAGACCGTTTTTTTCCATTTCATTATTTCTTTTGTTCCCCTCCCCACTCCCCGCTCCCCTTCAGTCATCCAACTCTTAGATCCCCCCACCCCTCCCCATCTCCACCAACCTGAACTCCACCAAGACTGATGCCGAAGCGCCTTTTTGTTCCACTTTCCCGCCTTTGTTTGGTTTCTCGACTACCGCTGCATACCATAAGGACGCAGGGCTGTTACAAAAATATATTCAAAAAATAAATATATATTATTATTCATCAGCACCATGGCCTCGATAGAATGGAGATGCCGTGGCTTATTCCAAACGACTGGACTAATCAATTCATGACTGGGCACGGAAATTTTAAGGCTAAACTCTTCAAGTTTAGCCTCGTTGATAGTCCAGACTGCCCATGCGGCAGCCCCTTGCAGGACGCTGAACACGTTCTGTGGCATTGTCCAATATTAGATTTAGCGAGGCAAAGGCTCCTTAGTGTAATCCAACAGAAGTTTGGGCCGGTTGGATATATCGATCTCATATCTACGGAGCCCAACTACCATGCATTTTCTGTATTCGCGGCGACCTTCGGCGAAGAAGTCTAAAAGTCCAAATTTTAACGTCTGAACTACTAACTTTGTACACCAATGTGTGGTGTTGCTCACCAAAACCAGTTACTTGTATAACGAGAATGTACTCTAAAAACAATGCCTTGGTAAGTGCTCCCAAGGAGCGCAGGTACAAGGCGACCGGCCCGGGGGCCTAAGGCCCCAAAAAAAAAGCACCATGGCCTGGAACTCGCTACCGGAAAGCATAAGAGAGCTTAAAGCGGATGCATCCTTTAGAAGCAGACTGAAGACCCACCTTTTTTGACAGAGAGGCAAAGAAGCGTTTTTGGAATGATCATTCGGTCATAAAAGAGCGCTATACAAATACTAATATAATAATAACCATCATCAGCCTGTGTCCGTCCACTGTTGAACCAAGGCCTCTGCATAGGGCTAGCCATTCGATTTCGTTAAAAATTGACGATTAGCAAAAACAAGAAGAATCGTCAGTGACAACTGACAACTAAGTGACGGCAATTTGTGGTGGCCATATGTTTCAGATATACATGTACAACGGATATATTTATATTTATTTATGTAAATACATATAGGAGAATACCGACAGATATTAATAGTAATTTTGATGTCTCATCTGAGAAATTCTATGACGCTTACCGTGGTGCATATGACTAAGCGCTGCATGTGGAGTGTTGATCCGCCAACGTCATAGACTACAGCTCGAGATTCACGCATCATCCTTATTATTACAAGAATTCACTATGAATGGGTGGTCTTCACGGGACGACTTTCGTCTACCATCAATTTTAATTAATAGGCTATGACTAGCATTTTACGGGTGAGGGATCAAAATCACACCAACCGGGGGGTATTTTAGACATCAGAAATCGTTTATTTTTATTTTTATTCTGCTTCGGGGATTGAACCCACGACCTTTGGCTTGCAAAGCAAACGCTTTGACCATTGAGCTATACCCGTCGGCAGATATGGGATGAAGAACATTTTGATCCTGTATCATTAAAATTTTATATTCATTTAATATATAATTTTTTACCTGAAGCCGTGGAAAACAATCATTAACGTTTGGCTGCGCAATGCTTAAGATATTTTTTTTAGTGATGGTATAATAGTTTTTTGGGATCTTAGTATATTGTAATGTTTGTTGGTTTTTGGCGACCCTGTATATTGTTGGTCCCTTTAGTGTTGTAGACGTAAGGTCCATTCTCAGCCCATTTTTTCCTCCAAATGGGCCCTTTCTTAATACCGAGACCTTATATGTAATGTTATATGAAAACAAACAGAACGAGTGAATACAAAACATATACATATTGACATCAGAATGATATAGCCCTTGCTGAAAAAGTCCGGTCACGGGAGTGACGTTAGTTATAGAGATCGCAACTTGCGGCGCTGGGTGTCACCGAGGTTGGCCCGGCCTGAATGCTGTGACTAGGTCCGGGTCAGAAGTTTATAAAGTTATCGAAATATACATGTCAATGTGCTTCAGAAAAAGACTTTGTGTTGTTAATCTGCTTAATTTAGAGCTTAGAAATCGATATTTTTTTTAAACTCTGTCTGGGATTGTACCCACGACCCTTGATTTGGCAAGAAAACACTTTAATCACTAAGCTATGCTCACCAGCAGAGATATGGAACGGATATGTAAAGTAAAACACTGTATATAAAAGAAATAAAAAAAACGAAACAGATGTAAATGTCAGAATTTCTTAGTTATTTGTTGGTATATTATTGATGTGATATATATAGTCTATTCAGTTTTTTCATAAGAATATGATGTTATCATGGTGTAAAGTTGGTGTCTGAAGGTCTTCTGAAGGTCATAGTCTGCAGTTCCAGACTATAGGGATGGGCGGGACCGCCTAGAGATGAGGTGGGTGGTTCAAAGGAATCGTCCTAGCACAAATAATAACAGAAATATGCTTTTCGTCTTGTTTTACGAGCACTTTAAATTGTGAGCAGTTTGATAAACGAGCAATACAAAATATTAAAAATAATTACGAAAGACAAGCAATTTATCCACCGAGGATTAACTTGTGGCGAAGAACCTGGAATCTAACAGCAAGTCTTACATATAAAATAGAGGTCACACAACGTGCTATGGAGAGAGTGTCTGTAAAAGATAAATTCAAAACGATGATATATAAAGGAAAACTTAAGTAGTGGAGGCTACCCAAATAATAGGTATTCTCAAGTGACAATGTGACATCTGTGGAAGAGATGACGGTCAATGGGAAAGAAATGTGTTGAAGTGGCGTCCAAGAACTGGCAAATAAAGATTTGCCGATCAATATGGACTTACGACATCAGAAGAATTATGGGATTATCCTTGATGCGAAGAGCAGAAGATCGAGAAGGTTGGAGACTCAGGCTGATGATGATGATGGCATTTAAATGACGTATAACTGCATAGTTATGCACCCCGTAGGGTTTATTGTTCTTAAGCGGTTAAGCCGTCTATAGCAATAATTTTTGAAGCCTAGCAAATATTTTTATACTGTAAGCTCCGATGAAGTTGCAATGCAATTGTAATTTACGTTAAAATTAGACTGTTTAAAACGTTATTTTAAGCATAACTTTTTGTATTAAACCTCCAAAGTATTGTTATAATCAACTCTCTATCTTAGATGGAATCTGTCAATTCATGATATCAGGGATCAATGTCCAAAACAACAAGTATCGAGAAATTTGCGGTGTACGAAATTCTATGCATTAGTTATATTGATATTAATAAGGAATGCTTACGCATCGATACGGAGCATGGACCATCCCAATAATCTGCCCTCTATGTGGATTGAAGGGATCAAGGTCCGAAAACGGTATCGAGGAATATTCAGTGTATGACATTCAAATGTATTAATATTATTTTTATAACTGCTTACTCATGTTGTAAATTAGGGTATAAAAAGGAGACTCGTATTAAATAAATTAATATTAATTTAACTTCGGTCTTTGGATTTATCCTCAGTGCCGGAACTTTGGTATTCCGGCATCACCATTTAGCTGATGCTGTAATTTCGGGACTGCGACTTCGGTTCCGGAACAGAGAGTTTTATTTTTTCTATGAATGCAGGTACACAATTCAGTAATCAATGAATATCTATAATGTGAGATTTTTGTTGTTTTTGATACATATAAGTTTTTAAATTCATAACGATCTTAATTAATTCTTAGTACTAACAAAAACATAGGTTATGGGTTTGCTTCCCGGCTAAATTAAACATAAATAAGTTTCATGAAAATTGGGTAGTGGATATATTTTGAACGCCTCTAATTTACAGCTATATTAAATTATTTTCTAAGCTGAGAAGTATGAAGTTGCTCGCAAAGTAACTTCTATTTCAACGATCTTTTTTAATCTAGGTGTACGAAGCGATCATGAATTTCGATATGTAAATATATGTTTATATGCAAACACATACTCGAAATTACCGATAGATGGTGATAGTGATTCTGAAGTTTTTCATCTTTGGATTCTATGACATTTACCATTTTTTATTTGGATAAGCGCTGCATGCGGAGTGTTGATCTGCCAATGTCATAGATTACAACCCGACATTCACACATCATCTTTATTGTTACATGAATTTAGTACGACTGGATGGTATTCATATATGTGACTTAAGTGTGATAAAAATATTTATATTTTAATGTTTATAGTATGAATTTTATGTTTATGACCTTTTTAGCTTCGCATTCCAAAGTTTCAGTGAATGCATTTTTTGGTTGCCGATCTGTGATAGGGTGGCTAGGTTAGCAGCATTGGAATGCTATTTGCATGCAGCGGCATGCATGCCAACTGCAGAATCTTAAGGTATATACTAAATGGTATATAATACATAGCAATATATGCCTATTGTATATATTGTGGTATAGTCTAGAACTAAAGGTGCTCAATTGCCATGCGAAAAGTCTTGAGTTCGATTAACGTAAGCTCAAAAATAAATACACTCGTAAAAGTGTATAATTCTGGCATCTAGTTTATTTAATCGATGTGCAACAGTTACAGTTGTAAAATAAATTAATTTTAGTTTATAAATTAATAAATAATAACGAAAACTAAAGACATTTTATACATCAATTAATCTGAAGAAAAGAAACGATGGATGCGAGATTCGAACTGAAGATGTCATGCCTATTACACTCGGCGTTGAACGCTGCGCCACTTCAGCACCTAATCAAGTCGAAAAATGAATACATGTTTTGAATCGTATTTGCTATATAAATATGTATGTGTATCAATATTTAAAACTAGGTTTAGTCGCCTATTAGAACCAAAATGGTCCAAGACTCTAGAGTCCCTGGCTATTTTACATATGATCTTATTAAATTTTCTGATTAAAAATATACTTACTAAGAGTACAACAGAGATGTCTTGGTACAAAGTATGGACAGTGGCAGCTGAGAAAGCTATTTTTTAACGTTGATACATACAGAAGAATACCGACAGAGGGTGATTGAAAGTCTCTTCTTTGGAATCTATTAAGCTTACCTTTTTTACGAGTAACTGCAAATGGGATGTTGATACGCTAGCATCATAGACTACAGCCCGGCATGCACGCATCATCCATTTTTAATAGTAATACACTTTGAATGGGTGGTGTTTACGGGACGATCACCAATGTAAATTAATAAACTATGGCTGGCATTTTATCACATTTGAGGGATCAAATTCACAGCAACCAGGAAAATAAAAAATAAATGCACTTAAATAGTAGAAATTTGTTATCGTAATGTATGCAAAATATGTAACATGCCATGAAGAAGACTTCAATAATGAGAGGCTAGTTCATGTTGTATGCCATATGCACAAGTTAGGGAGCGGATATGGCAGATTAAGCAACAATTGTTTACGTTGTCCTTCTTCTTTTTCCTCTTGTGTCTCGTTTCAACTCATGACTTTGGAGTCAGCGACCCTGTGGGAACCTTTTCGATGACGTCACTTGCGTGCCAGCCAATCACAGCTCGGCGATCTCCGCCGGGGGACGTATGAAGGCGATCGAAAATTTAATAATTTAATACGCACGTGAATAATCATTTAAATACATCTGCAATATATGGGACTCACAGCTATATTTGATCACTATTAATTTATGATTAAAATATGACATATGAAAATGATAATAAAATATTTACTCAACTATACAGCGTTAAAGAGTTCTCAAAAAATGGCTAGCCACTTTTAGAGAAGCACATTGTTGTATATTTAAGATAATTGACTGACAACCTAGGTCATCTGCCTGGGATGGAACTTACTGCGTTCCTTACAGGTCCCGGGCAGACTCCGACTGAGCGTCCGCAGTACCAATTGTAACAGCCCGAAATTATCCTGGCGCCTATACGAAACTAATGGCATGACAGGTAGCGCCTCACAACAAACAAAATGGCGTCACAATCGCCAAATCTTATGTAACTAACATTTTTATAAATGCATGTCTGACGAGCGAATAAAAATAAGAGACAAAAGATTGCATAGAGCAAGGACAATATCGAACATCAATCCAAAAATCTCTACATCATAATGCTTGCCGGTATTCACCTACATGTGCTTACATAAAAAACTCTTGGATAGGTTACCGTATGTTGCTTATTGCGTGACGTTTTCTAAATTACCTAGGATTTTGGAGCATCGAGTTAATCATCTGATAATTTCAATTTCAATTTTAATTAATTTAATTTTTTCCTTGCTTCTGCATTACAAATTTATTAACACAATTCATTTCTGAAGTACAATAATAATTAAATAAAAAATACCATATGGTTAAGTATTAAGAACAATGCAATAAAGACAAGCAACAGAAGGTCCCGATGCTCATCAAACAGACGACGCCAACAAATTATTCCTCCAAAGAAACTCGTGGAGTTCATGTCTGAATTGGGCCTCCCTTATGTGAAATATTTCAACATCCGATGTGATAATAATATATGCACTCCAAATATGTCTCGTATACTACAGTAGACTTATTTTTCTAAGTTCCAGGTATATAGACCGTCGGAAATTATATTACGGAAGAGATGTTTTGGATAAGGCATGAAATTTGTTTATTGACAGAACTGAAATTGTGAAAATTCTTGTCTAATAGCAGCTTACAGAGCTGTTTGATGGCATTTTGTGGTGAGCATATAAGCATGCTTTGGAGTATATGAAGCATACGGATATGGAAAGAAAGAAAAACGTTGATAAATGGCATTTAATGAACGATCTAAAAAAGTTGGGCAATGGTACACATTTGTGTCGGTTCACTTTGTGATGGTGATTGGGTAATACTTGTGTTTGTAGACTACGGTGAAAGTTGAGAGGAATATTGATCGCATTGTCATGGGTGGGAGGGACTGGACGCATATGCTATGACAGGGGACATCAACATCAAGAGAATAATAAAAAAAATTAAGCTTGTGAATAAATGAAGACTGATAGAATAATAATAAAAATATACATACTTTGAATATATACTATAGCGACATCTATCGTACGATGATAACAATGATATAAATACTAGTTTCACCGCAAGTCAGTCTGGGCATAGCAATAGCGCAGTTCGCTGAGCGGTATGAATACCTGGGCATAGTTGGTTTCCAAGGTCCGCGGTTCGCATCCCGCTTCTGCCGTTGTTTTTGTGCTTGGATTGACGCGTTGAAAAAAGAATTTTATGTATAGTATATGTATATTTAAGTAATAATAATATTGTAATGTAGTCAATGATCTATAAAAGTAGATTAGAATATTGAAATAATAAAATAATATTCTAATAAAAATTAAAAAATTAATATAATAAAAAAAATGTTACAAAAATTAATATTGGTTTTGGCATTTCTGTACATTGGCCACAATCGTGCAGAGGGGACTCCCACTGGACTTAAAATAATAATCATCATCATCATCATCAGCCTGTGTGCGTCCACTGTTGAACGTAGGCCTCCTGCATGAGTCTCCATCCTTTTCGATCCTCCGCCTTCCGCATCCAGGTCACTCCCGCTATTCTTCTTACATCGTCAATCCATCTTGTAGGGGGTCGGCCAATGCTTCGTTTGCCAGTTCTTGGGCGCCATTCCAGTACTTTTCTTCCCTATCGACCGTCGTGTCTTCGACAGATATGTCCTGCCCATTGCCACTTGAGTGTGCCTATTCGTTGGGTAGCATCCACTACTTGAGTTCTTCTGCGTATTTCCTCGTTTCGAATTCTATCTTTTAGCGACACTCCGAGCATGGATCTCTCCGTAGCACGCTGGGTGACTTTTATTTTATGGGTAAGACTTGCTGTCAGATATAATAATAATCATAACATACTTATATGTAACCTAACCTAACCTAGCCCGAACACATATCTAAGATAGGTTCACTTAATTGTTTACCCTAATTACCTTCTAAACTTAATTGAGTCAGTTCAAAGAAGAGCAATTCGTTCGATAAACAATGATACACTTAGGTCTAGCCTGCAATCAATGGAACATAGGCGTAAGATTGGTTGAGTTAGTCTTTTTTACCGTTATTACCATGGTCGTTGCTCTTCGAAACTTAAAGAATTGATTCCTTCTGCACCCACAACCGACAAACTCGTCTTATATTTACCGATCATCCATGCACGGTTAATGTGAGTCGTAGAACTATCAGATTCCAAAGTTGCTTCCTTAATTACACCGGTAACCTTTGGAATACTCTTCTAGCATCTGCGTTTCCTCCTTCATACAATCTGGATCTGTTAAAAAATGTATACTTGCAATCTTCTCAACCTACACACAAACACAAACGTAACACACGTTTCCCGCATGCAATATTCAGTCACCATGGCTGAACGTCATAGAGTGTACTGGTCTCGACCGCTTGTGATCTTATGCATGCGATTGCATAGTTGCCTCCACTAAGCTCTCTCAGCCGCCGTAGTCCTCACTTTATCCAATGTCAGCTTTGTTTCCTGCAGCGCCGCCGAGTACATTCTTTAAATAGTTTCTGACGGCCTTCCAGGAAGGCGTGATCCCGGAAGCTTGAAGAAAAGGCATTTATAGGTAATGCTCATCTAAGGCATACGAAGTATATGTCCCAACAAGGTCCACCTTCGCCTCTTGATCGACTGTTGTATGGAAGCCTTCATTATCGACTCTCACACCTCGTCATTCCTAAACCATTTAAACCATAGTACTGCCAGTACTTTTCGCAATAACGAATTATATATATAATTGTGTCGGAAACAACTGGGTCAGATCCTGTCTGCTCAGAAGTGGGCGACGTCGATGGCGTTACTCCCGGCCATCATCTGGTCTTCCTGCGTGCAGCTATTCGGGCAGAGCGCACACTCCAGATGGTGTGACAGGGTCTGCTCCACGCCGCAGTCACATTCAGTCGGTCCGCTCTTGAACTGCCAGGCTTTCAACCCACACACAAACACGAATTGATAAAGCCTCCCTGGCTGATTACTGGTCTTACGCTTGCGTGGCTCGGTCCGCTGTGGAACTGCCAGGCTTTCATTTGATACGAATTGATAAATGTAGTATACAATATTCAGGAATGGGGTATTCAGGCACTGTATTTTTTTTTATTAATAAATTGAAGTATTTTTTAATTACTTAATTAAATTAAATTTGAGAATCAGTGTTTTAGAAAGTCACTATAAGCACTATGGAAGCCAACACATGTACTGGCGTCTCTTTCTAATGACGATTGCATAACTGTTGACGTTCCACCGCCTACATCAGACATGAAAACAACGTAATTGATACAGAGACGTCATTTGTGGAAATGACTTATATTGGCTGTGTGCCGTGCAGGGATCAAAACATTTTTTTAATGTATTTTTTTCAAAATTCACTTGTTTTTATGTAATCGCATGCAGGAGAGCACAGCCGGTTAAGACCAGTGCACTCTATGATTCTCAGCCAGGGAAGCTGGACGCTGCATGCCGGAAACGTGTATTGTGTTCGTGTTTGTGTGTGGGTTGGGAGATTGCAAGTGTATATTTATTTGTTTCTTGAAGAAATCCAGATTGTAAGAAGGAGGAAACACAGATGCTGAAAGAGCATTCCATAGCTCACCGGTGGCATTAAGGAAGGAACTTCAGAAACTTCCAGTTCTTGGTCGACACACATTAACCGTGTATGGATGTTCGGCAAGTGTATGACGAGTTTGTGAATTGTGGGTTGGTGCAGAAGGAATTAGTTCTTTATGCATGTCACATGTCACTTGTATGCATGTCATAAATTTCAGTAATAAAGCTGTGATACTAAAAGCCAATGCAGCCGTATCATGTGATTTAAAAATTGTTTGCGTTGAATAATAAGGGTACGATGATTTGACTTTGTAAGGAATGATGCTGTGAGGTAGCCTTTCGCAGTACAGTCGTGAAATATGTTATTCAAATGCTACAGGAAAACACAAATTACAGCGGCCTTTTCTCTCTGATTGAATGTTTTTATTGATGGTGGCCGATAGTGCTTTTGTGGCGGCTGCTTGTGACGTTTATATGCTACAGTTTAATTTGATATAATCTTATTTCAAATATATAATGTAAGCAATAGGCACAATATATAAAATAATACTCGCATATATATGCTGTGATTTTTGATATGTGTATTAACAATGATTAACCCGACGCTCTACAGTCATAGCCTATTAATTACAATTGGTGGTAGACGAAAGTCGTCCCGTGAAGACCACCCATTGATAATAAATTCCTTTAATAATAATGGATGATGCGTGAATCTCGGGCTGTAGTCAATGACGTTGGCGGATCAACACTCCACATGCAACGCTTAGCCATATGGAGTATTGTAAGCGTCAAAGATTTCCACGGATGAGACTTTAGAATTACTATCACCATCTGTCGGTATTCTCCTGTATGTGTTTACATAAAAAAATATGGAATAATACTTGCATTTAGTTTTTGTATGGAAGAAAACGCTTGTGGTGCATTTTGTATGTGAGTTGCTAGATTCTCACACTTGTGTGGTGAAGTCCCTCGATCTCGTTCCCCGCCGTCCCCATCGTCCATGGCCTAGGAGACTTAGGTGCCCTTAACCTTTAAGGGCCGGATCAAGAAAACAAGGATTTAAAAAGAAACTTATAACATAGTGTCAAGATAGGGAGTACGTTACAGAAAAATAAGTTGTATAAAGTTACTTTACCTTTCCATATAGATATCTAAAATAATATAGTATACCTGTATATACACTCATATCCCCCTCTCTAAATTGGGTATCGAATTATTGGTTGACAGGAGCAGGTTAACAATACAAATAACTTATTTTCGAAGCACGATTCTCGTTTATTTTAAATAAAGACTGGATTTCTACGCCCGACCGGTATGGCATGTCGCCGGCCGAGACGCGAGTCAATTGACAACTGCCGATACTGTGACATCTAGCGCCCCAAGACAGTCGCGGCAAAAAAGGAAATTAAAGATGGCAGTTGTACCAACATGAAATGGAGCAACTGACATAACAAGTAAAATGGCGTATGCAAACGCTGTCTAATTTTATATTATTAAAACTAACATTATTAGATGTGCATGTCAGGCGAGCGATCAAAAATAAGAGGCTTTACGATATCAGCCAAAAGGAGCTATATCAAGCTGATATCAACACTATTAATTATAGTCATTCAGTTTTCAAAATTGGCATTGTGCATGCCTTGCATCATGACAATAACACATCTTAAGTATGGTTATTGTTAGATCATCGAAGTTAAGCAACATTGGATGTGCATCAAAATTTGGATGGGTCATCGCTTGTTCATAACAGCATGACGTTGCTCGGCGTCTTATGACAAAATGGTTAAGGCTCTCGGAGCGTCGTGCTGATCATCTTATCTAGTTATATGTTTCAGATATTACAGGAGCCGTTTCATCAAGTCCATAGGGCTTCTGCTTTGGAGGTCGTCGGGAACCAAATATGTTCCCAGGTGGACTTTCAGGTGCATATGTGTCTGGAGACGAGATGTGGTGGCAATTTGTGGTTTCCATATGTTATGATATGGAAAGGATATTAGAAGAAAATTGCACTGTTTCTTACATACTATATGCACTCGAAGAACTACTTGGGAACATATATGGTTCCCAACGACATCCATGGTAGAAGCCCGGGGACTTGCAGAGATGTCTTCGAGCAAGGCATACATAATGTCTACTATACATTTGTGTGACGCCAATTTGTTTTGAGCATATGTTCCAGTTATGGAACGGATATAAAATAATACTTTCCCAGCTATGTAGTTGATGTAAAAGATGAAAAATAAGGTTAGGTTAGGTTTGTACGTCATTACATCACATTATTATTATTGAACTACTCAGTGAGTGGAGCATCGGATCCCCTCTGGATGGCCACGTGAAGACGCATCCAGTGCCTCTCCATCCGTGAGTTCCAATTATCCGCCTACACAGTGACCATTACGTTGGGACTGCCACGAACGCGCGCCCACAGAGAAGCGCAACGCTTCCTTATAATGCTTTGAAAGCCATCCACTCGCGCCTTCGTCAACATGCCTGAGGCACTGCAGTATCGCGGCAGACCCAACAACATTCGGAAGACGTTGTTATACTCGAACCGGAGTGCACTGTAGACCTTCTGAGTATAGTCAGCCCATAGGCCGCCCGTGTGGAAATATTGACAGAAGGCTTTAAAAAGCATAAGCTTAACGGTTTTAGTAATGCGTAAGTTAGGTAAGTTAGGTTAGGTTAAGTTAGGTTTGTTTTAAGTTTGTACTGATGAAGGAGAATTGTCTCCGAAAGCGGTACACTAATAACAATTAAAACATAGTGATTTTACTAAGTGTTATGCTTTCTTTCTTTTATATGACAAACAATGTTACTGCGTTGTATGAATACGAGAAAAAATATATTCATGCATAAGTACTACTTGGCCTCTGGTGTCTAGTATCCATGCTTTGTGTATATCTTCTGTACGATCTGTAACCAAGCCCCGCTCCTCTCACCTTCTCCACTGATTCCTCCTGCACCTACTGTAGCTCTGTCTTCCTTTCTCTCATTGGCTGCTATTCAACACGTATACCGGGGTAAGCCACTGATGTGGTATACTCTTCTTGCAAACAAACAAACATTCTAACCAGCGGTCGGATTGAGGATTTAAAAAATATATTAAAATCTCGTAGTTTAATAATTCCATTTTTTTGACAGTGCACGCAGGAGAGCACAATCGTTTAAGCACAACGGGCTACATCTATGTTTCCACTGGTAGACACCCGCACACAGATACTGGAAAAGCGTTTCACTGGTGGCATTTGGATATGACTTTCTGAAACAGACAGTTTTTTGTCGACTACATTAACAGTGTATGGATGTTTGTCAAGTGTAAGACGAGTTTGTCGGTTGTGGTTGGGTGTACGAGGAATTAATTATTTGTTTTCGGAGGAGCAGCGAACATAATATAAAAAAATAATATTTTATTGTATTCTTAATTAACCGAGATGACTAAAAAAAACACTTTAAATGACATTTCTTTAATCAATGATTCTTCTTCGTAGTATCAATCCGGTGGATTGGTTTGAAGCAACATAATCTTGCATCTCGATCTCCATTCCTCTCGGTCCTCCGCAACCCTTTTCAGCTCAGCATAAGCGCTACAATTCATGTCCTGGAATGGATCATCATCATAATCATCGCTAATCAATGATTAGCGATGATTATAATGTAATGTAAAATCTATAAGTTGTAGTATGCCGGCGGTCATAGCTCAATGGTAAAGCGTTTGCTTTGTAAGCCAAAGGTCGAGGGTTCGATCCTCGACGGAGATAAAAAAAAAAAAAAAAGGATTTTTAATCGATTTCTGAGCTCTAAAATACCCCGGTTGGTGTGAATTTGATCCATCACCCGTAAAATGTCAGTCATAGCCTATCAATTAAAATTGGTGGTAGACAAAAGTCGTCCCGTGAAGACCACCCATTCATAGTAGATTCCTGTAATAATAAAGGATGATGCGTGAATCTCGGGTTGTAGTCTATGGCGTTGGCGGATTAACACTCCACATGCAGCGTTTAGCCATAATTCCACAGATTAGACAAAAAATTACTATCACCATCTGTCGGTATTCTCCTGTATGTGTTTACATAAAAAAAAAAGAGAAGAATATCGAAATGTAGAAGATGATGTCATATCAATATGAAGAAGAAGAAAAAGAGGACGAAAATGATGATGTAAAAGATATTGACATCCCCCGTCCACAATTCGCATTTACATGTTTTAAATAAAGACTTGATTTCCTCGTTCGACCGAACTTCTTTTCGATCGATCTGTGCTTGTGACATGCAGCGCCGCCAAGACAATCACGGCAAAAAGAAATTAAAGATGACAGTTGAACTAACATGAAATGGAGCAACTATCATAAGAAATAAAATGGTGCGTGCAAACGCCTTGCAATTTTATTTATAATTAATACTAACATTATTAGATGTGCATGTCAGGCGAGCGAACAAAAATAAGAGACATAATATCGTTTTTCGAGACTTTTCGGCATTGGCCTAAAAGAGCTATATCAAGCTGATATCAATATATATGAAGCATTTGATAGTGATGAAGATGATGACGATAACTTTAGAGAAGAATATCGAAATGTGGAATATGATGTCATGTCAATATGAAGAATGAGAAAAAGAGGAGGAAAAGAATGAAGTAAATGATGTATAAGAAGCAGTTGATAGTGATGAAGAAGATGAAGATGATGATGAAGGCTGTGGAGAAGAATATCGAAATGTAGAAGATGACATCATGTCAGCGTGACCTCTGACGAATCCAGCGTTGCTCAAACATCGCCTGAACTCGGCTGGAGGGGGAGCAGCGGTCACGAGCTAGAAAGCTGCGGGAAGAGTAATTGTGCCGCATTCCTGGGAGAGGAGGGGGGAGTGTTGGGAAACCAGGGCCGGGAGGGGACGTTCAGAGGCTAAATGAAAACAAAGGTAGAATGGGATTACGACTATTTCTATGATATTATTTCATCATCTAAACGTTTTTCATATTGATCTTCTCTATCATTACTAACTGCTTCCTTTCTTGATATATACATTCAATAGTACTTGAGAAACAGATTTCTTATTTCTTCATTTCGTTAATATCCACCATTTTCAATTTTATAAATATTTACATCGTTCAAACATCACAATTAATGTTCTTTCTTTATTAAATTCTTCATTCTTTGTTGTTATGTCCATCTTTTTCATTTTCACCAACTGTCTCTTATACGTCTTCAATATCTTTATTAACTCTTTATCTTAGATTCATTCAGTCAGGTACGACACAGAGCATTTTGCCACACTATGCAAATCGAGGGGATCAAGGTTCAAAACAACAAGTTTCGAGTAATTTGCGGTGTACGAAATTCTATGTATTAGTAATATTAATATTAATAAGCAATGCTTGCGCATCGATAAGGAGCATGGACCATCCCAATAATCTGCCATTCTATGTGGATTGAAGGGATCAAGGTCCAAAAACGGAATGGAGGAATGTGCAGTGTATGACATTCGGATGTATTAATATTACTTTTATAAATGCTTACTCATGCTGTAAATTAGGGTATAAAAAAGGGGTCTCGTATCAAATAAATTAGTACCAACTCAACTCCGGTCTTTGGACTTATCCTCATTGCCGGAACCTTGATATTCCGGCATCACCATTTAGCTGATGCTGTAATTCCGTGAACATTCTATCACATTTAAATATATTTTAACATTGAAATCTAAGCATATCGACAGTATGCAACTCATTTCACACACGATGTAATCTATGTAAGCACGAATCGTACTTATAATTCGCACAAGAGGCATCAATATGAAACAAAGCTTGATACCTCTTCTCTACATATTCAATGAGGACATGATAATCTGTCGTAAAAAACAGATCAAGATTCAAAAGACCATTTCTTCTTCGTAGTATCAATCCGGTGGATTGGTTTGCAGCAACAGAATCTTGCATCTCGATCTCCATTCCTCTCGGTCCTCCGCAACCCTTTTCAGCTCAGCATAAGCGCTACAATTCATGTCCTCGAATACTTGCTGCAAATACTCCCGTCTAGGGCGCCCTCTACAGTTTCTACCCTCAACCATCCCATCCACAATATCGTGAAGGAGACCATCGTGGCGCATGATTTGACCAATCCATCGGGCTCGCCTCTCTGAGATGGTTCTTATTAGTTGCCTATCTTCCTTGATTATTCTGAGAACCTCATTGTTCGTGACGTGGTCTCTCCAGGAAATTCCGAGAATTCTTCTGTACGACCACATCTCAAAGGCCTCTAGTCTTTTTTTATCACTTACAGATAAGCACCATGTCTCACAGCCGTACATTAAGATGCTCCAAGCAAGTGTTTTGGCAAGTTGCTTGCGGAGCCCTAAAGAAATATTCTTTGACTCAAGAATTTTGGCTTTTTTATTGAAAGCTAGCCTTGCTTGATGTATTCGACTGTTGACTTCTCTTTTTGTTCTGCCATCCCAGGTGATTGTACTTCCAAGGTATACAAATTCTTTTGCATCTTTTAGGGGTACTCCTAGTATTGATATGTTAATTTTCTGCTGCTCATTGCGGCTTACTCTCATGACTTTGGTTTTTGTGCTGCTTATCTTCATATAAAGACCATTTATAAGTTGGATAATTGTTCTAGCAAGTTTCTGGAACGTTCTAGAATATTCTGGAATGATCTCGAATGATATGTTTTAAGTTCTCGGTCGACTTTGAACGTCTCTGTAATTTACCGATACAGCGTGAGAGGTATTTAAAGTTTCTTTCTTACGTTTGACGTCCGTGTTGAAACAGATATCACATTAAAGAGAGATTCTCAAACTGTTGGACAATCAGATCCGGCCTTCGCTGGGACGTGGGCGACCCCTCGACCATACACGCATTCAAAAAACTAATGGTTAGCAACATGAATGTCTAGTTTCCTTTTATAGTGTCTTATGTATGGGTAAATACTAGTATCAATAACCGACTGAATGTGACTGCGGCGTGGAGCAGACCCTGTCACACTTTCTGGAGTGTGCGATGTGTCCGAATAGCTGCACCCAGGAAGACCTGATGATGGCCGAGAGTAACGCCATCGATATCGCCCACTTCTGGGCAGACAGGATCTGACCTTGTTGTTTCCGACACGATTATCTATAATAGCTTAAAATTTGATGTACTCAACCGCTAAAACTCTTTCACTAACCAACGACAAAACATATTACAAAATTAAAATTTTTAGAAAATTTATAGGTGTTGTAGAAAAAATCGATATTTTTTTCGTTATTTTTCTGTATATGTTTACATAATATATTTACGCATCATCCATATTTATCACTAACTATGATTAATAAGCTATGACTGTCATTCTACGGAAGACGAATCAAATTTACACTAATCGAAGTACTCGTATGTAAAGATAATAAAATATATTTTGTTTTTGTTGTCGCTGGGTTGAAAAGATTGGCCGGAAGAGGAAGTCCGAGATTCCGTTTCCAGGGCACCGCGTGGAGGTTCTTTTCATGCACCCCCAAAGAATGCGGATTAAGCAGTAACGTTTGAAGAAGTTGAGGACATCCTAAGCCAGGGACTCAACGAGATGTCCCATCCATCAAAGACACAAGTCTGCTGTTTCCACCTTAGGAACAGGGAAGCTAACAGAAAGCTTCGTGTCACGTGGGAAGGTAGAGTACTGGAACATAGCGACCATCCAAAATACCTCGGAGTCACTCTAGATCGCACCCTCACCTTCAGGCAAATCGACCAACACTCACTGGGGAGCCCAACCACCCCTTCTTCGTACCTCAGCTTTAGCACTTTGTTTCTCAGCCGGAGAATATGCGGCACCAGTGTGGGGTCGATCAGCCCACTGTAATCAAGTGGATACTGCCCTGAATGATGCATGCAGAGTCGTCACAGGCTGCCTCAAACCAACACCCATTT
This sequence comes from Glossosoma conforme, assembly GCA_022606575.1. NCBI lineage: Eukaryota > Metazoa > Arthropoda > Insecta > Trichoptera > Glossosomatidae > Glossosoma > Glossosoma conforme. The sequence continues at coordinate 139,548 of JAGTXR010000388.1, forward strand.
CTAAACTATACCCCTTGGCTGGTATCGCACCACCGAACATAAGACGCAAAGTCATATGCGCCGAAGAAATGCGTAAGGCAAATCAACACCAAGATTGAAGCTACGAAATCCACACAACCTCTCACATCCGGCCCTGAAAATGAGAGACTCCAACTCTGGCAACAAATCGCACCAGAGGATTTCATTACTCCAAAGGAAGGCCTCCCAACTGGCAAGAGCCTTGACTGGCCGACCTGGAAATCCCTAAACAGATTAAGAACCGGAGTTGGTAGAACAAAGGACAACCTCGAGCGGTGGGGAATGCTTCGACAGGGAGAGACACTATTGTGCGACTGTGGAGACCTGCAGACCGCCTCACACCTACGATGCTGCTCCATGTGCCCAACAAGTTGCACATCTCAGGACCTAATGCTGGGCAACACACGAGCTATCGATGTTGCCAGATATTGGGAAAAAATAATTTGACGTCGCTGACACGAAGAAGAAGAAGAAGAATAAAAATATATTGAATTTTAATTTTTTATTTGAATTTTTAACGAAAATCGAACTTATGACTTTTGGTTCATCATCATCAGCCTGTGTCCGTCCACTGTTGAACGTAGGCCTCCCACATGAGTCTCCATCCTCTTCGATCCTCCGCCTTCCGCATCCAGGTCACTCCCGCTATTCTTCTTATATCGTCAGTCCATCTTGTAGGGGGTCGGCCAATGCTTCGTTTGCCAGTTCTTGGGCGCCATTCCAATACTTTTCTTCCCCATCGACCGTCGTCTCTTCGACAGATATGTCCTGCCCATTGCCACTTGAGTGTGCCTATTCGTTGGGTAGCATCCACTACTTGAGTTCTTCTGCGTATTTCCTCGTTTCGGATTCTATCTATTAGCGACACTCCGAGCATGGATCTCTCCATAGCACGCTGGGTGACTTTTATTTCATGAGTAAGACTTGCTGTCAGATTCCACGTCTCTGCGCCATAAGTTAATACAGGGAGTATGCATTCGTTAAACGCCTTAGTTTTAAGGCATTGCGGAATTTTCGGTTTAAAAATGTACTTTAGTTTTCCAAATGCTGCCCATCCCAGTTGTATGCGCCTGTCGATTTCTTTTGAGAAGTTATTTCGCCCTAGTTGTATTACTTGTCCCAGATAGGCATAGTCGTTTACAACCTCTATTTCTGTTCCTCCAATGGAAATACGATCAAAGGTCTGTGAAATATGACTATTAATCATGGCTTTTGTTTTATCCATGTTTATTTTCAGACCAATTTTGTTCGACGCTTCATTGAGGTCGTAGAGCATGTCTTGGAGCTTGTCAGGTGATTCGGCTATTTGCACTATGTCATCTGCAAATCGGAGGTGAGAAATGTAGTCTCCGTTAATATTTATTCCACATTTTGTCCAGGATAGCAGTTTAAAAATATCTTCTAGGGCGTTTGAGAAGAGTTTTAGCTATCATGGAGCTGAACCATCATTGTTGCAGATTTGTATGGAGATTTTATTATCTCTATATACCGACTTTTGGTTATGGTAAGCAAACGCTTTTATCTCTAAGCTATACCCGTCATCTTCATTGTATGGTATATAATATGACAAACAACCTATACACAAGAGACGTATAAATAAAAATTATTATTTCTAGCATTCTTTGGGTATCTTCCCTTCTTTCACTTGTTAGAGGAAAGTTCAGGGGCTGTCCAACATGCAAGCTTTTGAGGCTACAGATATAGATATCTGAAACGCAATTTAAACTTTAACTTTTTTCATAACTGATATATAGTTGAAACATATAAATATATAGATATATAATTTGGGTTTAATAAATATCCACTCAATGCTTTGTAAAGGTGCTTCTTACTGATTGTCATCGCCTACTCAGGTAATAAACTTTTCTGCATCCAGTTCTTGGTTGTCACTCCACAACCTATATCCCTCAATACCGTTTTCTCGTTTAGATACACTTTTATCTGCGCAACTACACATTATATGTTAACAACTCTTGTTCATCTCTTTATGTGCACATTTGTGCTGATTATATCACGAATGGAAATGCCTAACGTAATTTTTTTTATCGCTCAATGCCGTACTTGTATTTGGTGAATAGTCTTTTTGAAGAGGTCCTCGTTATTATCAACATATCAGCTGCCTAAATAAAGCATATGGTCATCACAAGCTTCGCCAAAAATCTGCATGTCATAACTACTACTATGTTTCAAATTCATTGACAAGTTACATTGCCGTCGAATAAGCTAGGGGCGCCGAGGGCAACCAATCTTTCTTATAAAGTATTAAATATAAACAATATGGGGTGCTAGAAAAAAATGCCCAAGGGCGCCACAGGGTCTAAGTCCGATACTGACATGTTATACATATTTACAAATGGTGTCTATCCGGATGACTAGTTTACAAGGGCAACACAAAGCGGTGACCATCCAAGTATAAAGTACATACTTATAACGTTTAACTTCGTTGATCGTACGTATCTTCGGTAAAAAAAATGTAAACAAAATTTCACCATATTTTGCAGTCGCAGAACTCTGTCAGCTGAAATTGTTCATGCCTAATCACAAATTATTTATGTACACGAAGATTCACCTGGAAACATGTATGGGTCCTGACAACCTTTAGAGCGGAAGCCCAAGGACTTTAAAAGACAGCAGCTGTACTATCCGAGGCAATCTGATGATTTGCCCGACACTACCACCATTTAGTCGGTTTAAATATAACCAACGCCACGTGGAAAGCATCACGCATTTGATTTATACAAGTTTTTTTCCGCGTTTAACATCATTTAACTTAGCTGATCGAACCACAACCTTTGTTTCATAATGTTGTATTCGTTGATTATAAAATATGCTTTATTTCGATTCTCATGGGTTGCCACTGTGTGGATGGATGGCACCTATAAATCCTAAATGACGTATGGTGATGGGGGACAATACCCTGGGGGCTTAAAAAGGTCATAGAATCCATTTTTCTAAATCAATCTCCCCATAAAACCACGAACAAATATGTAAGGGGTCATAATCAAATTATGTTGTGATGTAATGTATCATATGAATTTATTACATTATGAGGTGTTCTTCGACATTTTATCCAAAAATATAAAATATAAAAAATAATAATATATTCCTGTCGACTATATGACGCTTACCACAAATAATAAGTGTTTGTAAAAAAAATACACAATCAAATAAGGCAGTAGTAAATGACTAATACGTTTCTGCAGCAACCATTACCGTCAGCGTTATAGAGTGAATCATGAGACAGTTGTTCTAAAGTTACGGTAACAAGGTGCCGAACATCATAAAAACTAAGGCGTTGAAGCAATGCATTCTCAGAGTATTAACTTATGGCTTAGTGACGTGGAATCTAACAGCAGGTCTTACACATAAAATAAAGGTCACGCAACGTGCTATGGAGAGATCCTCGAGAGGAGTGTCTCTAAAAGACAAAAATCTGTAATGAAGATATCTGAAGAAGAACTCAAGTAGTGGAGGCTATACAAATAGGTATACTCGAGTGGCAAAGTGACATATCTGTCGAAGATACCATGGTCTATACGGAAGAAAATTGTTGGAGTGGCGTCCAAGAACTAGCAAATGGAGCGTTGGGCCCTAAAAGATGGACTGACTACATCAGAAGAATAGTGGCAGTAGCCTGGATGCGGAGGGCGGAGGATCGGGAACGATGGAGGCTCATGCGGGAGGCTTACGTTCAACAGTGGACGGATACAGGTTGATAATGACAATGGTGAATATCATAATTACGGAAAAAGTGTTACAGAGTGATTCAGTGAGCCAGTCAAACCTGACCCAACATATCGAAAACGGGTTCGAACTAAGGAAAGTGACCGGAGTGGTATTCGTCGACCTAACCGCTGCATACGATACAGTGTCGCACAGCACACTCCTCAGTAAATTGTACAGAATGACAGGTGACTTCTCGCTAGTGCAGATGATCGCGGCTATGCTGCATAACAGGAGATTCGCTGTGGATTTTCAGGGGAAAACCAGCCGATGGCGTAACCAAAAGAACGGCTTACCACAAGGCAGTGTACTTGCTCCTATACTATTTAATATATATACAAACGACCAACCCACCCCTAAAGACACAAAATCTTTCATATATGCGGATGACTTAGGTTTGACAGCACAAGCAGTAACGTTTGAAGAAGTTGAGGACATCCTAAGCCAGGGACTCAACGAGATGTCCCATTACTACGAAACCAACCATCTCAAACCTAACCCATCAAAGACACAAGTCTGCTGTTTCCACCTTAGGAACAGGGAAGCTAACAGAAAGCTTCGTGTCACGTGGGAAGGTAGAGTACTGGAACATAGCGACCATCCAAAATACCTCGGAGTCACTCTAGATCGCACCCTCACCTTCAGGCGTCATTGCAGCAACACCAAACAGAAAGTTGTAACAAGGAACAACCTCATCCGCAAACTGACCAACACTCACTGGGGAGCCCAACCACCCCTTCTTCGTACCTCAGCTTTAGCACTTTGTTTCTCAGCCGGAGAATATGCGGCACCAGTGTGGGGTCGATCAGCCCACTGTAATCAAGTGGATACTGCCCTGAATGATGCATGCAGAGTCGTCACAGGCTGCCTCAAACCAACACCCACTTCTAAACTATACCCCTTGGCTGGTATCGCACCACCGAACATAAGACGCAAAGTCATATGCGCCGAAGAAATGCGTAAGGCAATCAACCAACCGTCCCACTGCTTGTATAATCAGATACCCCCAACACCAAGATTGAAGTCTCGAAGCAGCTTTCTGAAATCCACACAACCTCTCACATCCGGCCCTGAAAATGAGAGACTCCAACTCTGGCAACAAATCGCACCAGAGGATTTCATTACTCCAAAGGAAGGCCTCCCAACTGGCAAGAGCCTTGACTGGCCGACCTGGAAATCCCTAAACAGATTAAGAACCGGAGTTGGTAGAACAAAGGACAACCTCGAGCGGTGGGGAATGCTTCGGCAGGAGAGACACTATTGTGCGACTGTGGAGACCTGCAGACCGCCTCACACCTACGATGCTGCTCCATGTGCCCAACAAGTTGCACATCTCAGGACCTAATGCTGGGCAACACACGAGCTATCGATGTTGCCAGATATTGGGAAAAAATAATTTGACGTCGCTGACACGAAGAAGAAGAAGAGTGAGTCAGTCAATTGGAACGTTGTATTTGCAAGGTGCCGAATATCATAAATTCGCTTCTCTTGGACGATCTATAACGCCGGTATTACATTCCGGATCAACTTAGTTCATAAGATTCAATTTTTTGTGTGTGAGCACACAAAAAATTGAACGAATGCAGCATACGTGGCCAACCATCTCTTTCTCGATTTATCAGCTGATATAGGTGGACCTGACTAAGACATGGGTGATTCAATTCCACAGAAGATCATAACACAGAATTTTCTTCAAGCTTTTGGGCTTTCGTGGTTCTGGAAGAACTATACATACTGACTTAAAATCGTCGGCATTTTGTTTAACAATCGGCATCGTACTCCATGATTTCAAAAGCCGCAAAAGGTAGCAAGTGGTGTCTCTGCTAACTTCGATCGACGTAGCGCCAATCAAGGAGATTGGCGCTACGTCGCAGCGTACTGCTTCCCACGTGGCTCTCAGACTGCACGAGCAGGTCAAGGTTGAGTCGTTCCTGATTTTGGATCGTTCTCTTGGCCTAGCGCAGCCTTATGGCATTTGTTTTAACGCATGCTATTGTTTTAAGTCAAATTCGTGTATTTTTCTTTATTTTTTTAATAAATGAGAGTAATTTAAAAATCTTAGCTTTAGACGACTTAGCACTTGGTTGAAAAATTTATTATTTTTAAGGAATAGCATTGGAAACCGAGTCGTGCAAGTAGTCTATTATAACTAACTAGCTGACCCGGTGAACTTTGTTTCACCCGAAAGGCAATAAATGAGCAGATTTTGGATTTTATTAAGTTGAATTTTTCGGTACATATGATATCATATATTTGGTCTGGTTGAATTCTATTCCAGTAATCGACGAAACTTCAGCAAGTAGTTGTCAGCATTTCGACGAATCGTCAAACGATATGCGTTATAATTCATCGAGCTTAGATTCTTGGTAGTTTCTTCACCTGAAATTAAGACAATAGATTTTTAATTTTATATGTAAAGCTAACATCCATATTTGTAGCATAATTATAAAGGGGTGAAGATAAATGATTTTAAATCGTTTGCCGGTTATTTGTCCAATTTTCTCTAAAAAAACATCTTAATCTTTAAGTCTGTTATTTTCCTGGTAATAAGCAGTGTAATTGGTCATTTATTGGAAACCTAAAGCAAAACCAAGCACTGAAAAATGTATGTCATGACGGAATCAAAACTATGATATTGATTATATATATATTGATTACTCACCATTCAATGGATTTTTCATTTTGATATTGAAATAATATCCATCTTCTCCTTGCCAAAACATCAGTTGGTATTGCAACGTGTCACATGAACGACGTGTTTCAGATATCTGTTGTAGTTGCCCAGTATCACGACGTGTGTACCAGATAGTCGTTTATCCGCTCTGATCACGACTTTGTAGACCTCGATCAAGTTCTTCCTCCATATTGTCATTGAAGTATATTTGTACAAATTTATGCTGTGCATCTTCGAGAGGTTGGAATGATCCGATTCGATGGTGAATCTGTCCTTGTATCTACAGAATCAAAAGCAAAGACAATATTACTGATTTATAAACACTTTTTTTTAGAATTAGCATACATAATTCAAAGCAATAAGTGTAGTATGTTATTCTGTTAATTAGATTGTGTGTAAGTACAAAAATAAATAAATAAATACCTTGAATGTCGGATTAAATCCTCGTCAATTCTAGAGTTCGTGCAAACGGATCGCTTTGGCAGATCGTAAAGAGACTTGTCAATGTTGTCGCTGGAGGTGTCTCAGCACGTTGAACAACATTTGAAGCCGTGAAATATACCCAATGACCATTCTCCAGATGCACCGCCAAATGCACAACAGCAGTATGACGTTCGTGATAAGCGATTGCGAATATACGCCAAATCGCTTTGTACCAAACTTGAAAGCGTGCAATTTCATCGTTGGTATTCGAGGTTAGGATGCCAAAAACCGCCAAATCGCTGCGATACATTCTACCCAATGACCATTCTCCAGATGCACCGCCAAATGTACAACAGCAGTATGACGTTCGTGATATGGGATTGCGAATATACGCCAAATCGCTTTGTACCAAACTTGAAAGCGCGCAATTTCATCGTTGGTATTCGAGGTTAGGATGCCAAAAACCGCCAAATCGCTGCCATACATTCGTAATGTTTCGATTCCTAGTTCCATGATGGCTTTTTCGTGAAGGATTCGATCGTTTTGGTCGCGAGTATCTACAGAATCAAAAGCAAAGACAGAATTACTGATTTATAAACACTTTTTTTTAGAATTACCATAGATAATTCAAAGTAATAAGTGTAGTATGTTATTCTGTTAATTAGATTGTGTGTAAGTACAAAAATAAATAAATAAATACCTTGAATGTCGGTTTAAATCCTTGACCATTCTAGAGTTCGTGCAAACGGATCGCTTTGGCAGATCGTAAAGAGACTTGTCAATGTTGTCGCTGGAGGTGTCTCAGCACGTTGAACAACATTTGAAGCCGTGAAATATACCCAATGACCATTCTCCAGATGCACCGCCAAATGCACAACAGCAGTATGACGTTCGTGATAAGCGATTGCGAATATACGCCAAATCGCTTTGTACCAAACTTGAAAGCGCGCAATTTCATCGTTGGTATTCGAGGTTAGGATGCCAAAAACTACCAAATCACTGCCTTACATTCGTAATGTTTCAATCCCTAGTTCCATGATGGCTTTTTCGTGAAAGATTCGATTGTTTTGGTCGCAAATATCGGCACAATAAGCTAACAGAAACTCGAAAGTTCTTGAAACAAAACGTCAACCGATAGACTTCAAAATATCTATGTAACCATAGACAATAATAATATCAGTTGTCAGATTCCTTGCCTTTTGTTATAACATTTTTTACAAATAAAAGATTAAACTGATATTTTAACTCATATTTATTTTGTTTTTGACTTTTTTTTCCTGTCTTTTTGTTTTTTTTTGTTTCAAAATATTCCGTACCTTACGTAGGTACCTACTTACAATACCTACTTTTGCGTCATTTTTAGTTATGGCGTTGGCTATAGCAACATTTTCTTCAACTGACATCTGTCAAATGACAATAGTCTTGTTTGAAAACATGTTTACGTAAATGTTCAATATTTTTTCTTAATCAAATCAATTTTGAGTATCTTTTATTTTTTTTAGGGTTCTAAGCTACCTTTCCATCAATTTTCAGCCAAGTCGGTTCAGCAGTTTTTGAGTTAAATAATAAAAAATAAAAATAACACAATAGAATAAGAAGATGCCTTTCCATTTGCTTTTTGTTATAACATTTTAACAAATAAAAGATTAAATTGATATTTTCACTAATATTTATTTTGTTTTTGTCTTTTTTCCTGCCTTTTGTTTTTTTGTTTCAAAATATTCCGTACCTTACGTAGGTACCTACTTGCAATACCTACTTTCTCTTCTTCGTGTCAGCGACGTCAAATTATTTTTTCCCAATATCTGGCAACATCGATAGCTCGTGTGTTGCCCAGCATTAGGTCCTGAGATGTGCAACTTGTTGGGCACATGGAGCAGCATCGTAGGTGTGAGGCGGTCTGCAGGTCTCCACAGTCGCACAATAGTGTCTCTCCCTGCCGAAGCATTCCCCACCGCTCGAGGTTGTCCTTTGTTCTACCAACTCCGGTTCTTAATCTGTTTAGGGATTTCCAGGTCCTTCAGTCAAGGCTCTTGCCAGTTGGGAGGCCTTCCTTTGGAGTAATGAAATCCTCTGGTGCGATTTGTTGCCAGAGTTGGAGTCTCTCATTTTCAGGGCCGGATGTGAGAGGTTGTGTGGATTTCAGAAAGCTGCTTCGAGACTTCAATCTTGGTGTTGGGGGTATCTGATTATACAAGCAGTGGGACGGTTGGTTGATTGCCTTACGCATTTCTTCGGCGCATATGACTTTGCGTCTTATGTTCGGTGGTGCGATACCAGCCAAGGGGTATAGTTTAGAAATGGGTGTTGGTTTGAGGCAGCCTGTGACGACTCTGCATGCATCATTCAGGGCAGTATCCACTTGATTACAGTGGGCTGATCGACCCCACACTGGTGCCGCATATTCTCCGGAGGAGCATGAAAAGAACCTCCACGCGGTGCCCCCTGGAAACGGAATCTCGGACTTCCTCTTCCGGCCAATCTTTTCAACCCAGCGACAACAAAAACAATACCTACTATTGCGTCATTTTTAGTTATGTTGCTGACTATGGCAACACTTTCTCAACTGACAGCTGTCAAGTTACAATAGTCTTGTATGAAAAGATGTTTACGTAAATGTTCAATATTTTTTCTTAATCAAATCAATTTTGAGTATACCATGGACGTTTTTGGGTTCTAAGCTACCTTTCCACCAATTTTCAGCCAAGTCGGTTAGGCCGTTCTTGAGTTATAAAAACAAATATAACCCGAATTTCTTTTATATATATAGATTTTATTTGATCTACACATAATTGATACTGAACTTAAAAAACAAGAAATAAGTGAATTATTTTTTTTTGGTGAATATTTTAAGAATGTATATATTTCATTAATCATACAATGATAATATGCATACAATTTACAACAAGCGAGATCTATAATAATACGTATCAATTAAACAATACGTGTAAATTTCTCAAAAGTGTATGGAAGCAATTGGCAATGGGTCAATGAGTTATGAATTGAACAATGGTTTGCAATAGTTCGTTATTTGATCCCAGCGTCTGTCATTTTTTCTCAGATATTGATGAGGGAAATTTCATATTCTGATTAATTTGTAGGTACATATGAAATTGTTTTAAATAAATAAGTAGATTTAAAAAAGGGTTTTCAGATCTGTTTCTAGAGTCCGACTGTGGGCATTGTTGGTTTTTTGTGTTTCGGACCGGTCGCAGTCCAATCGCACCCAGCTGAGGTCACTCGATCGAACTAGCGATGCGAATGGTCGAATAGGGTCAAAGACCGTCTCATAGCCTGAGATTTACATGAATCCGTGATGTGAGCGAGGTCTTACTATTATACACTATACTATTTACATATAATAGGTGTTTTACATAGTTGTAATTGTTGGTAATCTATTGAAACTAGGAGCTTTGTCATTAGTCAAATTCCATAATCCTCCCAAGACTACTACAATCTTCATCTCTCGAATATTGATATATTCCACTTGAGAGAAGCCCAGTTTCGACATGAGCTCCACGAATTTATTTATCAAAGTAATTTTTTGGAGTCTTCTGTTTAGCGGGCTCCGGGACTTTTAAATGATCCTATTATTATTGTGTTATTTATAAATTGTTATTTATCCTGTATCCTGTTTTAGAAATGAATTAAATATTGTTACATGAAATGTTTCTAAAAGAAAAATAAATTTAAATTGAAATCTATTGACTGACTGGACTAGAACAAACCCGCCTCACACCCGCATTACGCTGGAGGACATTTAAGTCTCCATGATGACTCGCTCATTCAGATTATGATCACTTAGCAACTGATAAGTCCAGTGAAGTCCCATTAAACAATTGTGGCCACTGCCGTTGTAAACTAAATTGAAAGAGATTAGAATTGCATTCATGGGTTGTAAAGAGATGGGATGGAATAGATTCTCTCATGAAAATACGAGCAAAGATTGTAAATGTGTGGAAATTTGTTTTAGCGGTTAAAACATTCAAGAATACCTGGGATTCTTTCGAACTGTATCGAAAAGGACTCCTCTTTCTAACGAGGAACTGACAGTCCCAGAGAATGTGTTATGAGGTCTGGAAGAGACCAGTTCTATTTATGGAATATATCCGATTTTGCCATGCGGCCGTAAATTCTTCATCTTTTGACTGACTGTTAGATGGATGGTTTACCTATATCTTAATTCCACACATCATCGAACTATCTCGTTTATTCAAATTCTGCACTCGCACCTGAAGGCAGAGCATCGATGAGGATGGAGACTCATGCAGGAAGCCTACGTTCAACAGTGGACAGACACAGGCTGATAATGATGATGATGAGCTGTTATGTGAAACCCATTATACGGCTAATATATTTGTCCCATCCAATAACGGCTTTCGTTCAATGTTGCTTAACATCGGTGATCGAATGAGAGCCGCTGTTATAAAATGCTATGATTATTATTTATAAGGTTAATATCTTTTTATTTACACCCATACTTTCCGTGTCTTCAGAAAATAGTTTTAAAATAAATTAAAATCATTTTATCAGCTGCTATTGTTCATGCCTTGTACCAAGACATCTTTGTACCTAGAGGATCATTTTGCAATATATATGATTATCCATGGCGAGAAACTGAAGACTTGAACAGACGGATCTTCTTCTTCTTCTTCGTGTCAGCGACGTCAAATTATTTTTTCCCAATATCTGGCAACATCGATAGCTCGTGTGTTGCCCAGCATTAGGTCCTGAGATGTGCAACTTGTTGGGCACATGGAGCAGCATCGTAGGTGTGAGGCGGTCTGCAGGTCTCCACAGTCGCACAATAGTGTCTCTCCCTGTCGAAGCATTCCCCACCGCTCGAGGTTGTCCTTTGTTCTACCAACTCCGGTTCTTAATCTGTTTAGGGATTTCCAGGTCGGCCAGTCAAGGCTCTTGCCAGTTAGGAGGCCTTCCTTTGGAGTAATGAAATCCTCTGATTTGTTCGCTTAGAGTTGGAGTCTCTCATTTCAGGGCCGGATGTGAGAGGTTGTGTGGATTTCAGAAAGCTGCTTCGAGACTTCAATCTTGGTGTTGGGGGTATCTGATTATACAAGCAGTGGGACGGTTGGTTGATTGCCTTACGCATTTCTTCGGCGCATATGACTTTGCGTCTTATGTTCGGTGGTGCGATACCAGCCAAGGGGTATAGTTTAGAAATGGGTGTTGGTTTGAGGCAGCCTGTGACGACTCTGCATGCATCATTCAGGGCAGTATCCACTTGATTACAGTGGGCTGATCGACCCCACACTGGTGCCGCATATTCTCCGGCTGAGAAACAAAGTGCTAAAGCTGAGGTACGAAGAAGGGTGGTTGGGCTCCCCCAGTGAGTGTTGGTCAGTTTGCGGATGAGGTTGTTCCTTGTTGCAACTTTCTGTTTGGTGTTGCTGCAATGACGCCTGAAGGTGAGGGTGCGATCTAGAGTGACTCCGAGGTATTTTGGATGGTCGCTATGTTCCAGTACTCTACCTTCCCACGTGACACGAAGCTTCAATCCAGCGACAACAAAAACAGACGGATGCTTTAGTAATCATAGCATATATCATTTCATCGGTTTGAATACAAATTATACTGTCAATTATATAACTAGTATTTGAAGCATAAATGTACTTATCTGGTTTATTTTCAGATATCACATTGGTTCTTGTATCCTTTAGCTATAAGATGATGCATAAAAAACTATTCTATGAAAGTAGCAAAACGATATATCACGTCAACCGATGACAACGGTCGGGCAATCTTATGACGGCATACGCCGACAACCGATGCGAAAGGGCAAAATCATTTTTAAAAAGATCGATTATTATCCCGAAGCTGTCGAAACCTGTACCATTTGGTCTTAAGAAGATGCTCAATACAATAGGAAGCGGATATAAATAAATATAATACATATATTAAACTAGTATAGCACATCTTCGTTGGTCGTTATTGCGCAAGATCAACGACCCGTAATCTCCTTCCCGCCCCTCTTCCTCTCGAAGTTCAAGGCCGTTTAAAGCACGTTTCGGCGAAACGGAAGGTCAGCGACCTCCAGTTCTTCAGTATGACGCTTGCCGATACGGCCAATGATTATTGAGAACTTCGCAATTGATCAATAAGTGGCCTACAAATAATTATTTTTAATTATTTCCGTCTAGGAACATATATGGCTCCCGTCAACATTCAGGCAGGAGCTGAAGAGACGGTTACTGTAGTATCCGTCACATATTTTGCGTAATTTATTTATCAGATTTTTTAAGGAAATCGGTTAATTAGGCTGACGCTCCCGAGACCATTTGGTCCTTAAGAGCGGCTCAACCAAAAATATATTTATTAAATAGAATGTTAACATTTTTTTATCGTGTGCCCGCATTCTGAAGTTACAATATTTCATTAAAAAATATTACATTAAAAATTTTCAATCTACAATGTAAATAACAATAAATACATACCTACGTAAGAAACCATTAAAGGTTAGTATGTACTTGTGTATATAATATACACATTACATTTTTATATACATGCATTACACCTTAAAAATAAATAAAACATAATAAGGCCACGAGATCCATATTGTTACATCCGTCATAGATACACTATGGCACTTAGCACCTATTGGTCATGTCGTGTTGGTAATAATTGATTTGGTGGGACCAAAACATTTTTTTATGATTTATGGTCAAATAGTATCTTTTTGATTATGACATTAGTTTTCTTATATAAATATGGTGTATGTACCAAATTATTGTGACCAAAGTTGTGGCCAACCTTTTATGTATTGATGTTATACAGTTTTTTCGAGAAAGAAATTTTTTCTGAATTTGAAATTTAACGTTATCTAGCGCCTAAACCGCTTATCTGACGACAAAACGTGATAAACATAAATTGTAGTTGATTTAATGATTATTATTTTTGTTTTAGAACAGTTTTCTTTAACTGTAAAATTAATTATTTTTTTAATAAAATATCAAAGAAAAATAGCAAATTATTTGTAATTTTAGCTACAAATTTTGACCTAATATGCTTGTAATATATATACAATGAAAAACAAGGAATAATAAAGAAAATTATTTTAATTTACTTATAAATCACATATAAAATATATTAGTCTACTAATATGGTTTTTGGACGTTTCCTTAGTGCTTGAATCCACGGTACTCCGACGTTACCATTCAGCTGACGTCGTCATTTCGGGACCGAGTCACCGGTTCCGGAACAAACCGGAAAAATGGAAAGAATATATAAAAAAAATATATTTATATAATACAATAGCACATGTTGAAGATCACAAAGACATAGGAAACCAATGTCATAGACAAAAACTGAATATAGGTACAAACTATTAGTTGTTTTTGGCAAATATGTGAAACATAAAAATATAATTAAATATCCATTATTTTGTCAAATACTTAGGGATAATGCTATATGAGTGTACACTATTTAGAAGCGCAGTTTGCAGTTGAACCGAACTGAGTACGGACGACACTAAAAAACAATGGACAACTAAGAGAACGGGTATACCTGTCTGGAACGTAAAATTAAAAGCGCATGAATATCAGAGTTGTGAATAGTGCGACGAAGATTATGCAAGTATTGCAGTTATGAAGATTTACCGGCGGGCATAGCTTCGTGGTTAAAGCATTTGTTTGCTGAACTGAAGGTCGTGGGTTCAATCATCGACGGATATTAAAAAACAAAAGATTTGTATTCGATTTCTAAGCTCTATAAATACCGCCGGATAGTGTGAAATTAATCCTTACCCGTAAAATGACAGTTATAGCCAATTAATCAAAATTAGTGGTAGACGAAAATCGTCCCGTAAAGACCATCCTTTCATATTATGATGTGCGTGAATTAACAGTTTACATGCAGCGCTTTTTCATATGTAACATGGTAAACGTCATAGAATTTAATAACATTAAGGTTATCAACTGACAATACTTGGTGAAACTGCATAATTATAATTTTAAATTAATTTTAATTAAAAAATAATAAAAATAGTTTTGATTCACATTTATTATAAATGATGACATGCTTCGGCCTCTCTGGAGACCATCTTCAGTAAGTTCACAAACAAGTTATTATTGAAGATGGAATTATAGTCATAGAATTCCACAGATGAGGCTTCCGAATCACTATCAACCATCTGTCCGTATTTTCCTGTATGTGTTTACATTTTTATTTATTAGGTTGTTCCTTGTTGTCTACTTCTGTACTAGATTGCCGTCTATTTCTCGCATAGTTTCTCGGCACACAAGTGGGCGACGAGATTCAAGTGCCGCACAACGCGTGGGATTCGGATAATTTACGTCGCAGACGAAATTTCCACCGGATACATTAATTTAAATTAGATACAATCGATATGTTTACATTGTACGCACTGTACAAGGCGAGCACTCGCTTGATAGACATCTTGCGACCAAATGGTCGAACAAATGAGAAGTAGCAGTAAAAATAAATAATATCATAAATCAATAAAATGTTTTGAAAAATAATAAAACCATGAAAATGTGGAAATTATTATAGATAGTGATATTTTGTCTTAAAGCAAGATTCTTCTATCAATGTCAATAGTACACAACTATGTACATAGTAAGCGCGGTTTTCGTTAGATCACCGAAGTTTAACAACATTGGACACGGATCGAAATATGGAATGTCTACCGTATCTTACTGCTTTATTTAGTACTTTTAGTAGTACTTTCCTGCTATTATACAATGTACTGAAGACTTCTTCTTTGTAGTATCAATCCGGCGGATTGGTTTGCAGTATCAAAATCTTGCATCTCGATCTCCACTCTTCTCGATCCTTTGCAATCCTCTTTAGCTTAGCATAAGAGCTACAACTCATGTCCTCGAACACTTGCTGCAAATACTCCCGTCTACGGCACCCACTGCAGCTTCTACCATCAACCATCCCTTCTACAATGTCGTGAAGAAGACCATCGTGGCGCATGATGTGACCGATCCATCGGGCTCGCCTCTCTGAGATGGTTCTTACTAGATGCTTATCTTCCTTGATTATGCTGAGAACCTCATTGTTCGTGACGTGGACTCTCAGTAAATTAAAAGTATTAGGAGCACATAAGTGGTATTCGGTGTAGGAGTTAATATAGGAATGTAAGAGGGACAGATATATCAAAAATTTATGAATCGTGAAAGAGACGACCGTATTTTGTGATGTGCTTGTTTGCTACAAAAATGTATCTAAAAGTATCAGGAGCACATAGGAAGTATTCAGTAAAAGAGTTGAAATCTAACGGTGTGAACTGATGTATTTAGGAATGTGAGAGGACGTAGATATTAAAAATATAAGATACGCAAAAGAGATGGCTGTATCTGGTATCGGGGTTTCTGATATTTTTTTATATGATCTATATTTTCAATTAATGTAATTGTCTGAACTTTAAGGATGGGTTGCAGACGCAAAGTAATCTAGTTGTAGCTTGTGGTTGTCCATACATTTTAATTTTTAACGGATACAATACTATAAAAATGTATCAAAAGTATCAGGAGCACATGAGAAGTATTCGGTATAAGAGTTGATCAAACCGTGTGAACTGATATAGTTAGAAATGTAAGAGGGACAGAGATATCAAAAATATATGATGCGTGAAAGAGACGGCCGTATCTTGTGTCGGCGCTTATGAAGTTTCTATAGCGATTATCGTTTGCTGATACCTGTAGACCGCCTCACACTTAAGATGCTGCTCCATGTGCCCAACAAGCTGCACATCTCAGGACCTAATGCTGGGCAACACACGAGCTATCGATGTTGCCAGATACTGGGAAAAAATAATTTGACGTCGCTGACACGAAGAAGAAGAAGATCGTTTGCTGAGTTAATACTTGTTTTAGTAAAGTGCATAGGATATTTTTATAAAAGCTTAATACTCTTTAGCGCCTAAGCCGTTCATCTGACAATAAAACTTTGTAAAAGACAATTGTAGAAAATGTAATGATGTGTATTATTGTCCTAATACATTTTTCTCTAAAATTTCAAATTT
This sequence comes from Glossosoma conforme, assembly GCA_022606575.1. NCBI lineage: Eukaryota > Metazoa > Arthropoda > Insecta > Trichoptera > Glossosomatidae > Glossosoma > Glossosoma conforme. Next base: position 156,392 of record JAGTXR010000388.1, read on the forward strand.
GGAATTTAAAGATATAAGTTTAAAATCAACGAGTTAAATGTATGCTATTTATTTGAGGTTTCAAACGTAAGCATTGTCAATTTTACGACAAACCTAGTCATTGATTTTTTACAGATAAAGGGCTTAGGCGCCAATGAATGTTAGATTTAAGGCAGATTTTTTACACTCGAGACACTCCTATAGAAATATCATTTTTATTGACAAAATTAAAAATTATATTTTCTAAAAGCATTTTTTTAAACGTATGCAGGAAATGTTTCTAAACGTACTTAGTTAAAAATTTTTTTTTATCATGAAGCGCTTTCTTAAATTTCAAAATAATAAACTGATTTAATTGTACCATCTGTTGAATATAGTCAAACTAAATGGTGTATTTGGTTTGCTTCTTCGCTAATATTAATAAATTTCGTATATGTCGTGTAATTCTTGACGCGTGGCAACGCGCTCCGTGAAACTTGAAATTTTTATTTGATTAAATAAAAATAATATTTATAACAAGCAATGTTAATGACAAACAAAGCGAATTATTTGAAAATCAAAGGTATTTATATGATACTCAACCTGTTGAATAAACACTCTGTTTTATCATTCAAGCATTAATACTCGCATTATATTTTATCTCATGCGCTGCATAGCTTGTTGCACACAGTTATATCAAGCGCTATCATCTATGCCTTTTCATAGAGTCGTATCTGCATCGAAGCTTCACTTGAGAACATACTCGTATATGGTTCCCGATAACCTTGTATAACTCAATCATGTACTTTCTCCACCAAGAAGACTGCTATAGATCCTGTAACATTCAACGGTTGTTCTCTTCCCGAAAGATAACCATCAAAACAGGACTCTATCGAAGTCAAAGAAGGTAAAGCCGGTCGAGTTATATTTTAAATGAATTGAATAATCATAAATTCTAAGTACATCGGAGGATTAGATACGGCAGTCACCTTTCCGAGCCCCAAAATTAAACCCATTTGGTCATTAGAAACGTTTGACAATGACACCCTTACGTAATCCCAATGGAACACAACGTAAGATTTTTGTTCTTTTCTACCAATTTTCGCTTCGGAACTTAAAGAACTAATTCCTCCTGCACCCACCACAGCCGACAAACTCGTCTTACACTTGCCGAACATCCATAATTCTTCAGAAATAATGCCACCGGAGGAACACTCAGATCTGTCTTAAATAGAAGCACCCTCCCCCAACCTGACGGGAGGTAGTCCTAGCACGGTCTTTGGCTGAGCGTCATAGAGGCTCTGGTCTTGACCGGGTGTGCTCTCCAATGGCTAAAAAACCTCCAAAACAGGACTCTAGGGAAGCAAAAGAAGGCAGCTGTAGTATCCTTCTAAGTACATCGGAGGACCACCTTTTTACTCCGAGGCATTGCCCATTTGGTCATTAGAAACGACATGCGGTAACCCATCCAATTTTACATCCTCGACCAATTTTGATTAACTTTGCTTAGTCGCGTTCAGAATGTGCTATTGACATTGATTGAGGGGACTTTATTAAGTTATAAAATTAATTCAAAATCGTGTATTTCTTAATCTTCATCGGGGATCAAACTCTCGGCCTATTACATAGTCATGAAATGCTTTACTTTTGTTATACCTGCTATCAAATGCGTGTATGTATTTGTACTTGTATATGAGTATGGATTAACAGTCGGTCGCTTTAACCACTGCTCCATAGGTTCTCTTGGTACGTACTCGTACCTGTCTTTTGGCGAGCATCTATTTGTTTGAAATCATTGACCCTGCTTGATCTATGGCCATAACTTCAATCCGGATGTATCTTAGAAGCATTACGAGGGGCATCCAACTAAGCATTTAATACTAGTGCTTGATTATACTAAAGAAAATTTAGCACGAACTTTGATTATAGCAACCATTCTTATATAAAAGATGAAAAACCTTAAATCAATGAATATACGTAGAAAATATGTAGAAAATATATTACATATTTGTCCTGCGGGTATAGCTCAGTGGTTAAGGTGTTTAGTTGACAAGCCGAAGGTCGTGCGTTCGATCCCCGACAAAGATAAAAAAAATATTTTAATCAATTTCTGAGCTCTAAAATTCTCCCCGGTTGGTGTGATTTTTATGCATAACCCGTAAAATGACAGTCATAGCCTATTAATCAAAATTGGTGTTAGACGAAATTCATCGCGTGAAGACCACCTACTCGCCGTGAATTCCTGTAGTAATAAGGATGACGCGTGAATGTCGGGCTGTAGTCTATGACGTTGCCGGATAGAGACTCCGCATGCAGCGCTTAGCCATATGCAGCATGGTAAGCGTGATAGAATTCCACAGATGAAACTTCAGAATCACTATCACCATCTGTCGGTATTCGCCTGTATGTATACGTACATATATACGAGTATGTATAGGCTTTGTAAGATGGCGTAAGGAGGCTTTAAGAAAAAGCTGCTAAATTTTATGCTCTCATCTAGAGTCCAAATTTTTAACTAGGTTGGTAAGGGCATGATAATGATTGTTGTTTCATACATTAAAAAAATAGGGCGACCATTGCTTGCACGTTATTCGGTCTTTGGCGCTTGCATAGCAATGACCTCTGCCGGGCACTGACTCAGTGTGGTCGCCCAACCTCTCACACCCGCTTCCTCTTGTCTTCTTCTAAAGCGCGCCAAGTATGTACATAGTTTGTTTTGAATCATATCAACTCGCTGCTACCTTCACGTGCTGCCCACGCTATTACAAAACAATAAACGTAATATTTTTGGCATCTTTTGAAAAAAAAAAATGGAATTTTGGATTTTTTTATTAGTATTCTTACAATATTACGTTGTTTCGACTTTGAGAGGAGTCAAACCAACAAGTCAATGTCAAGATGACACATGGAGGAACACAAATCGAGGCTGTAAATGAATATACTAATCTGGGACAAGTAATCTAACTAGCACGAAATAACTTCTCATAAGAATTCGACAGGTGTATACAACTGGGATTGGCAGCATTGGGAAAACTTAGATACATTTTAAAGCGAAAATTTCGCAATGTCTTAAAACTAAGGCGCTTAAGCAATTCATCCTCCTGTATTAACTTATGGCGCAGATACGTGGAATCTAATGGCAAGTCTTGCCCATAAAATAAAGGTCACCCAGCGTGCTATGGAGAGATCCATGCTCGGAGAGTCGCTTAAAGATAGAATACGAAACGAGGAAATTCGCAGAAGAACTCAAGTAGTGGATGCTAGCCAACGAATAGGCACACTTAAGTGGCAATGAGCAGGACATATCTGTCGAAGAGCCGACATATAGGGAAGAAAAGTGTTAGAGTGGCGCCCAAGAACTAGCAAACGAAGCGTTGGACGACTCACTGAAAGATGGATCGACAACATCAGAAAAAAAGCGGGAGTAGCCTGGACGCGGAAGGTGGAGGATCGAAGATGATGGAGACTCATGCGGAAGCCCTACGTTCAACAGTAAACCGACAGCCTTCAGAACGAGGGACCGGGTGGTCTTTAAGTGACGGCAGCTATAGTATATATGACATATTTTATGGTTGATTTTTTAACACCATTCTAAAGGAGGTCGGACGATAACCTCGACGGCCCGAAGAGGCGGTTTTACTCAACAGGCAGTGACCTATCCAAGTTTTAGTAAAATGTTGGATAAATGTGCTTTTGTCTTTGGTGTCTAATATTGTTGAAATAAAAATTTTCTACGTTATGTTAAGAGATCCGGGTGATTAGTCGGACGATACAATAATAATTGTGCTTTTGTGGACAGTGCTGGCAACACTAAGACTACGCGTTCTCACGTTACGTATCTTGAAATAACTGTACCGAATAACTAATGCACGATGCGCACCCTGATTATTTATAATAATTGATCACATGACGAACGGAGAACGAAGGAAAAGAGAAAGTAAAAGAAGAAGAAGAAAAAGTAGAAGATGAAAAGAAGAACAGTGTTAAGAACAACGAGATGAAAATGAAAAGAAAAAAAAAAAAAAATATGTAGAAAATCAACTAGATAGAAAAGTAGAGGATGAAACAGAAGGAAAACAATTTTTGGAAGACAATGGAGATGAAAAAGAAGTAAAGAAAGATGAAGAAGTAATTTAATAGTAAAACGTGAAGATTATAAAGAATATGTTGAAAAATATAGAGAAGAATAAGATGATGAAAGAGAAGCCTTTTTGAGAAAGGTTTTTTTTTTTTTTGATAGACACACTGTCTCCTACAAAATGGGTTCAAGTTGATTGGACGGGTGGAAAAAGCAACCATAACAACAACAAAATAAGATATTCAAAAGAAAACACCATAATTTATTTTATTAAATCCATAATTATTTATTACACTTATCAATTCGTAATAATAATTGCACTGATAATATTTAGAGTAGATAGAGTCGTCCCTTTGGACCAAATACACCAAGGACTCGGGAGCGTTGGGATAATAATCCGATGACTGTAATAATTCTGACTAGCAAATATGAATATGCCTCGGATACTACAGCAGTCGTCTCTTAAGTATGTTCCCAGGTTGACTCCTGACAAGACAAATACAATGGCAGCTTACATTTTTTTATTGAGAAAAATGGTGGTGATCTAATTCAATAGTTATTGTATATTTCGATTGGGAAGAGAGGGATGCTGTTGACTCTTTAGAATTCGGAGTGCTTTACAGTGTTGATTACACTGTTGAGCACTCCGAATTCTACGCTTGATTTTATATAATGATTTGAAAAAAACTGTTTATAAACCATTTAGCGATTCGATAGTGCTGGAAAAGTGCAGGTGAGATCAATTAAGCCAGTTCAGAAGTGAATCATAATAACAAGTTAAATATAACAATAATATCAACACAGGTGATTGATAAAAGGTAAACATTACAGTTATCATTTAGCATATATCAGTCTGATAATCTCAGTCTGCTGGGGTTTTCTTCTGGTTTTTCTGATGTGATTAAAAAACTTTTGCAAGTGAGTGATGTGTTGATCCTTAATCTGTTACCATCTGTGATAATTGTGTGAGTATATAATACATACAACGAGATCATTCAACATGTTCAAGTTTGTGGTCCTCGCAACCCTCGTGGCATGTGCCTACGGTGAGTTTCTTACAACATAGTCAGATGTGTTCCTGTGTGTTTTGTGTTTTGTTGTACCTTGAAGCCATGAATGTTCCTGCTTGTGTAGATGTTGATGTTTGATGTTGTTCCAGGCGCCGCGCTGTCCCCGCTGCTGACCCGCCACGAGCGCATCGTCGGCGGAGAAGCCGCGGAGATCGCAGAAGCTCCTCACCAGGTGGCGCTCCTGTACGACGGCGTGGGCCTTGGCGTCTACTCCCTGCGCTGCGGCGGCTCCATCATCAGCGACACTGTCATCCTCACCGCGGCGCACTGCGTCTCCGGGTAAGGAACTGCATCCTCACCTTCCACACGTGATGCATCACGTGACATGCGAGTGTTGAACAATGTCGTTATGTCGTGTTGCAGAACCCGCCAGAACCGCTGGAGAGCCCGCGCCAGCTCCAAGAGGAACAACCTCGGCGGCCAGACCTCCGACTCCAAGAGCTGCGTGTTCAACTCTCAGTACGATGACAAGATTGACTACGACATCGCTCTCATCGTTCTGGTTGACGCTCTGGCACTCGACGGAGTCAGCGCCAAGGCCATCGCTCTGCCCGCCCAAGGAGAGGCCGTCCAGGACGGAGCCGAGGCCACGGTCACCGGCTGGGGATCCATCACTGTGGGAGGAGGCGCCAGCGCTACTCTGCGCAAGGTCAAGATCTCCATAGTGAACCAGGACGCTTGCGTGGCCGCGTACGCCGGTCTCAACCCGGTCACCCCCAGGATGCTGTGCGCCGGGCTGATCGAGGAGGGCGGCAAGGACGCCTGCCAGTGAGACTCTGGTGGCCCCCTGGTGGTTGCTGGGAAGCTCGTCGGAGTCACGTCTTGGGGCAAGGGCTGCGCCGAGAAGGGCTTCCCGGGAGTCTTCACCAGGGTGGCCGCTCTACGCGACTGGGTGGATGCTAACTCAAACTAAGAACGAAACGTTTACAATGCTACATTCGACGTATTATATTTAAAAAATAAATAAAATTTAGTTTTTCCAGTTCTAATCTATTCAAAACATGATGCCCTCATTGATGTAGTTCGAGAACAACAAACATGAACTCCTTGAATATCTTATTGTTATTTTTTTTATCAAAATTGACTGTAATATCTGAACACTTATAATAATATATTTAGATAGAAAATCAAAATAAATAAACAAACACACATGAAAAAGTTTTTATTTTTTTAGTTTTTACCCAATTAATTATTTTGTCTGGACTTTACCCGCCTCACACCCGCATCACCCTGGAGGACAGTTAAGTCCCGAAATGACGACGTCAGCTGAATGGTGTCGTTGGAGTATTAAGGGTTTCGTCGCTAAGGAAACATCCAAAGACCGGAGTCGTATTGATACTGATTTATTGTATAAATTTAAGTTGTTTTATACAGTAGTTAAAGTTTAATAAGAACACTGACAAGCATTAAGCAGTTTTACAAAATTGATATTAAATTAATTTATGTCTTCATTGAAACTACAAATATGAATACATTGCAATTACTTGTCTCAGTTTCTCTGGACTTTTGGCATTATTATGTGAAATAGATTTACAATATAATGTTATTGACGGCATATTTTTCAGTGACCAGACTTTGTAAGTAATGATGCAAAAGCTTTTAGTGGATATTTCAACAACTGCTATCATTTCTTACAAAAACGCTTATCCTTCAACTTATGATTTGATATGATTTCATTACATCAATTAAACTGCCATCCTCAACAGATTTGAAATAAACAGATTTTTTTTATTCTTATTAAACAATTAATATTCTAGAGACTTTTGAATGTATGGATCAAATACTAAGTGTACAAGAATTATAATTATATATTGACATTCCCGTCTTTAAAAGGCGACAAGTCAGGGGTTCGTCCCGTGGCCGCGTGAAGGAAGGATGCAAGAGCAGATTAACAACACAAGAACTGGTTTTTGAAGCAAAAATCTCATTTATTTTTATTAAAGACTTGATTTTTCGTCCGACCGGTATGGCGTTCGCCGCCGGACGAAAAGTTAACTGACAACTGCCGGAACACTGTGCCATGCAGCGCCGCCAAGACAATCCGCGGAAAAAAAGCAAATTAAAGATGACAGTTGCACCAAAATGAAATGGAGCAACTGTCAAAACAAATAAAATGACGAATGCAAACGCTGTGACATTTTATATTATTAAAACTAATGTAATTAGATGTGCATGTCAGGCGAGCGAACAAAAATAAGAGACAAAGCATCGTTTTTCGAGGCTTTACGGCATCAGCCTAAAAGAGCTATATCAAGCTGATATCAGTATGTATCACTTAATGTACTAGTATTATTATGCTTGCAATTTTTTTTGTATTGCTTAGTACTGTGTGTGTGAAATAATGTTTTTTTTTTTAAATATTGTGTGCATCAATAATTTAGTATTAAGATTAGAAATTTTGAGATAGATGTAAAAATATAATTTTAAATAATTTAAAATATTATCTTCGTTCTGGTATTTGATATCATCCAAACGACCCTATTATTAACCTTTGTAACGTTCCCATAAAACTATGAAGTCTGGTCCCGTGATTAGAAATCCTTTTTTTAAATCAGCTTAGAATTTCTACGAAACTTCTTTGAATATCAAAGCCCCTCCGGGGATTCGAACCTCTAATGCTCACTCACAACTGTGCAATTTACTGCATGCGAAGGTGTTCACATGAAATTATTGCATGAAATGCATTCTTTTAGAAAATACATAGAATTCTCAGCCGATTCCATAATACATTCCATATTCTCTACGGCAGAGCTCCGAAACCTTTTCTCATCTACGGCACACCAAAGTAGTTCTTTGGATTCTAAGGCACACCAAAGTTGAATACCGCGGCACACTAAAAGCCAAAAATGGATATTAATTTGATCAATTTCACTTTTTTCAAATTTCATTTAGAACTTAACAAAGCAAGAACGTCGTTGCATGTCTACATAAATAGGCGATAGGCGCTGGGAGCTTGAGGACCGTTTAAAATTATTTATTTATAATATTGCATTATTTGATCGCGGCACACCTGTATCGGCTTACGGCACACCAGTGTGCCGCGGCACATCGGTTGCGGAGCACTGCTCTATGGAATACTCATTATGGCCTAATCCTGCCATAGAGTATACTTATACCCAACATTATATTGTATATAAAAATAGACAGGAGAATACTACTTATAGACGGCGATGGAAAAATTACATCTGTAAATTCTATAACGTTTGTTAAGGATGGCTAAGTGCTGTGTACGAGTACGGGACAATGATACCTAAGTCTATTCACGTCTTGCCTTTTTTTGCAAAGACTTACTATGGTGGTGTTCACGGAATGACTTTCGTGTACCTGCAATGTTTTTATTTGATTTGGCTGTGATTAACATTTTATGGATGGTAGATAATTTTCACGAAAATATTTTGAGCTACGTTGGGGACTGATTCAACAACTTGTGGTATGGTAAAAAATTTCGTTACTCCTAAGCCATTCTCGCCAGCAACTAAAAGGCTGGCGAGAATGCTGAAAGAACACTGCACATTCTTCTATACCGTTTTTCGACCTTGATCTCTTCAATCCACATAGATTTGCAGATTATTGGGATGGTTCATGCCCTTTATCGATGCGTAAGCATTCCTTATTAATATTTATATTACTAATACATAGAATTTCGTACGACGCAAATTCCTCGATACTTGTCCTTTTTTACCTCGATTCCCTCAATTTGCATAGAATGGCAAAATGCCCTGTGTCGTACCTGATTGAATGAATCGAAGATAAAGAGTTGATTATAACAAATACTTTAACCTCTCCTCCCCGGTGATGTCTATCGACTACACATTGCTTGCAATAACTTAAATATCTCTGTAAATATAATACACACAGGGTTCAGATTTTACATATTCCTCCTTAATACATTTACGTATTGAAAAAAAAATATTTATAATAATATGCACTCATCGGGAGCAGGAAATATTTTTCTAAAATCCGGAATAAATTCACCACTACAATCAAGACGCGTCAACTGTCATTAATCATTCGATCTGTCGGAAGCGTGTGCGAAAATAAAATTAAAAAATACACAGATGCGGCGGCATCTATACTCCTCACTCTCGCTGACGTACTAATATGAGTGAGCGAGACGGGAAACCTCAGTTGGTCGGCTTGTTCGAAATGATATCTATGCGCGCCGGCACATCGATATATCGACAGGCTAAGCAATGTTAGTATCTCTCGGAAGTTCACGCGTGAAGGTGCGTCTGGCCGTTTGAGGTCTTCGTCTGATGTTTTTCATGTTTTTAGCTATTAAATGTCAATTATTACTGCTTATTGACATCAACTATTGTAAAATTAAGCGATATCTTTGAATATTTTCATTTTTTAGAATTTCTACTCATTTTATTCACTTTAAATCAGAATGTGTAATGAGTTGACACCATCGGAACGCGCGGAAGTTTTTAGCATCGTAAAGCGAGGGTTAAAGACTTTTGGATGTTTAATACAACACTGTTATGTTCAAAATAACGTTTTGAACACATAGTCACGTACGGCTTAAAGTAAATGTTAAAAAAAACTTTAACCGTAAAAGTGAAATGACGGAGGGTACAAACAATTTTCTTTTAATAAGCCATTCGGTTTATTTATATGTAATAGAAATCGCCCGATCAATCATCATGAAATTTAAACCATGTTTAGAGAGAATGCAGATTCATGTTAAAACAAGGTACGAAATATGTATCTGTTTAATCTTCTTCTTCTTCTTCGTGTCAGCGACGTAAAATTATTTTTTTCCCAATATCTGGCAACATCGATAGCTCGTGTGTTGCCCAGCATTAGGTCGTGAGATGTGCAACTCGTTGGGCACATGGAGCAGCATCGTAGGTGTGAGGCGGTCTGCAGGTATCCACAGTCGCACAATAGTGTCTCTCCCTGCCGAAGCATTCCGCCACCGCTCGAGGTTGTCCTTTGTTCTATCAACTCCGGTTTTTAATCCGTTTAGGGATTTTCAGGTTCGCCAGTCAAGGCTCTTGCCAGTTGGGAGGCCTTCCTTTGGAGTAATGAAATCCTGTGGTGCGATTTATTGCCAGAGTTGGAGTCTCTCATTTTCAGGGCCATCTGCTTAATATTGAAATGGATCTCAAAGTGGATTTAATTGAAAAATGAACATTTTTATATTAAGAAATGTCAAAATTACAAAAAATGAGAAAAAAATAATGCATTACGTCTCTTTCTTTTCCCATGGCTGTAAGCTTAATACATCTTAAAATGCCGCCACATAATTCTGACAACTACTATTATCCTCGTCTCAAGTCAACCCTGTTACGTGATCACTCATACTATGCATAGTTCTCAATAACTTGACAGCTGCAATATCTGAGGTTCTATGTTTTTTTTGTGTAAGCACATACAAGAGAATACCGACAGATAGCAATTCCGAAGTCTAATCTGTGGAATTCTATGACGCTTACCACGGTGCATATGGCTATGCGCTGCATGTGGAGTGTTGATCCGCCAACGTCATAGACTACAGCCCGAGACTTACGCATCACCTTTATTATTTACAGAAATTTACTATGAATGGGTGGTCTTAACGGGACGACTTTCGTCTACAACCAATTTCAATCAATAGGCTATGACTGGTATTTTAGAACTCAGAAATCGATTAAAAATCCTTTTTTTTAATCTCCGTCGGGGATCGAACCCACAAACCTTTGGCTTGCAAAGGTAACACTGACCATTGAGCTATACCCGCCGACAAATGTGACGGGTCAACTTAATAATAATAATAATTTAATGTAATAATATATAAAGGGTCCGCCAAATAACTTTTTTTTTTTGAAAATGGGGCGCAAAACATCGAGTGTAGCTTCGGCTGTGTGGCACGTAGCGCCGTCCTGTTGAAACCAAATGTTGCCAATATCTTCCTCTTAAATTTTTCGAACAAAAATGGCCCAATAACGATCGCCATTGACTGTAACGGCCACTCCTTGCTTATTTTCGAAGAAAAATGGCTTGATTTTCAAAGTAATGTCGCAATATTTTTCAGCGTTGTTCAAGCGTATACACAACCATATTCGTTGAGCGGAAGGATAAAAATAATTATCTGTTAAATCAGACATGAGCTAAGTGTTACCATTTACGAAATAAGCACTATTTGAAAAAAAAACGTTAGATGGCGGACCCCTTACAACATATAAATAACAAATATTCTTTTTAATTTTTTTTATAACCAGTTATCAAATTCGAATATTTTTTTCCATTATATTCAAATGATAAAGTAATGTGATATTAAAAAAATATTTTTTGGTACTGTTAGTTTTTTTTCTCGCTATTTGTAAACGTTTTATCTGTAACAATGAAATTTTCTAAAAATTTCTCATAATATAAAACTAGCTTACAAATACTCGGGATCGTTAATTTCGATCCATGGTTCCATAACACATTTTTTTTTTAAGAACTTGCCAAAATCGTAACGGAATACGGAGAAATGAAACGGGACAAAACTGAAACAGAACGGGACAATTGAAGGACAGAAGTGGTACAAAACGGACACTCGGAAGTGGACAAACGGAAAATGAAAAAGAACTTTAGGTAAAGCTGACCGTTTCTGTAACTACTTCCTAAAAACTGGACTTTTCTATTAAAAATTGACGTACAGTCAACCGAGTAGTTACTGATAAACAGATAACACGATCATAATATTAATTTAAATATAATAAACACTTAAAATTGATAACGTTGTATATAAGATGTATAATAAAATATCTTATCTAAAATAAATAAGCAAATAAGAAATATGACAGTCGTAAAGAATGCTTATTTCAAATTTTAGTTATGCTTGCATTAACAATGAGTATTCAAAAACAACACATTTTTAAGCATCAGGTTGAGCCGCCTCTTAGGACAAAATGGTCCATGCCTCTGGAGTGTCGAGCTGAACATCTGATTTCCTTAAGAAATTTCCCAAAAATATGCCTCAGAGACTACAGCAACCCTCTCTTGAAGTACTCGGACTTCTGATCTGGAGGTTGTAGAAAATCATATAGAGTTGTTCCTAAGTGGACATTCAGATGTATGTCCTTGTATGATTAATGGATAGTGGCAGCTGACAGAAATAAGTGACGGCAATTTGTGGTGGCCATGTGTTTCGTATGTGGAACGGGCACGAGAAGAAGATATAAAGCGTTTTGGTTTCATACATTTTCGTTGAAGTATCGCTGATTACTACGAATAAATTCAGCTTCTTAGTATTTTTTTTTAGTATTCGAGGTATATTTTGGGTTACTTGTCGATTAGATTTTTTAAGGAGATCGAATGGTTGACCTGGCGCTTCCGAGGCCAGAGCCATTTTGTCTTAAGGGTCGGATCAACTCAAATATATATTGTTAATATAAAATGAAAAAAGAATCAACATTGTTCGTAAAAATAAACTAGCTTCTCGAATGCAGTTCAAACCTAATCAATATTCAGAATTTACAATATACTGTAAAGGAGAAGTGTACAAAATATTAATGTTTTTAAAAATACATCGTAATATTTTCCTCAGTACATTGCATAACACTTTTAATTCCACGATTACTTTCAGGATTAGCAATATTATTTTCATGATAAAAACGTCTATATTACAAGCACCTGACGTGTCAATTATTCAGTACATAAGAAAATGTTACGTTTACTATACTTACTCAGTGTCTTCGTCCTGCTGTGCACCGGTAAATATCAATCAATAAAATATTTTACAGCTTTATAACTAGAGCATATGTCCTCCACAAATTGATGCCAAAGAGTTCTGGTAATCATTATTATCTAAGCTTTGTTTCAATCTCTACTCTAACTATCGAGTATATTTCATGTGTTGTATTTGTACTTAACGGCTTTTCAGGATGAAAAAAGGCAAGAGATTTTAAGGAAAATACACCTGTATTTTATACAATACCGTATTATTTGAAAACTATAGGCTTGCTAAGTATATCTCCGTGTATTAATCGTCTATACAAAGTTCTATACTATTTTGCTTCATTCAACTATTGTAATAATAACATAAGTGAATAACAACGTAATGAACCAAGATATTAAATAGTGTATCCTGAAAATGAGATCAATATACCGAAAAAAAATATACCTTGAGATGCATTGTAATCGATATTACATCGATGTGTAAATTTTCAGTTAGACTGCTTGGTAGGAAATAAATGAATTTTCACTTTTAAGATGTGATCATAAGCGAGCAAGATAGGTGGTATGTAAATTTACAAATAGTGTTTTTAATGGTTTTGTTTTTAAGGTTCTAAGGTGCCCAAGAACCATCGCATAGTCGGAGGAGGCCCAGCAGATATCAGCGAAGCACCGTATCAGGTGGCTCTCCTCAAAGAGACTGATGCAGGATCTATGCTTTACACCCAGGCTTGTGGAGGAGCAGTGATCACTCCACTTGTCATCGTCTCAGCAGCGCATTGTGGAAACAAGTAAACTATTTTATATTACTTCAGTAAGTCAGAGTCATCACTAAACTAAGCTATTGAACTATAATGATGTGCCAAAAGAATCGTCGTGAGATAAATGTCTAGGTGTAAAAAAATATCGATTGCTTAACAGTTCGTTTCTATTCACCGACGTTTATGGACTGAGGAGTTGCTACGACTTCTTTAATGTTTGTTCGCTGCAGTGCGCTGATCATGCTGTCATTATAGAATACTCTACTGCAGATCAGCAGGACATTTAAAATAGGTTGCAAGCAAACTCTCAAAACATAGTTAGTGAATGCACATGTAAAGAAGATATAGTTGTTATGCATTACCGCCTATATAAGATGCAGATGGAGCATTCATCAGGGAAGTTTGGACTTTTGAGAGTGTCGAGTATTTCATATATCCTGCCGTCACTGAAAGCGGTTGCATACAAAGAAAGCTCGTTCCTAGTCTTGTAAATATATTTCAACTTCATGTATAATGTTAAGCACTTGTTATCGTTGTAATAGTTCAAAACGAAGTAATATAAGTCTACACAGCGTCTGTATTATTCACATTTTTTTATGAGACTGTGGATCTTTGCATCTTACAAAATATGAAAGCTGTATATTTAATTGATTTCGAGAACATGGTTCTGCTCTGAATATAAGTGGTTAGGTGGTGTTAGTTAGTAATGGACGATAAGGTGAAAGAGCGTGCATGGTTGTATAAGTAAAATAATCTAATCAGTGGATCAGAATTACAGAAATTATATCATATTTTCTTAAATATATTATATAAAGTATAGTAGCAAGAAATTTCTTAATCCAGTATCTGTGTTTTCTCTCTAATGCAATCTGGATCTCTTTTCTTGAAGCAGATAAATAGTTTTACACACATGCAATCTACCCAACCCCTATTCTTACACAAACACAATATAAGTTTCCTTCACGCAAGTCTAATCGTTCTACGTGAACGTCATAGAGTAAGCTACTAGTCTAAACCGGTTGTGTTTTTCCGTATGAGATTACGTAAAAAAATTCAGATTTTGTTTTTGATTCATCGTGTAATTTTGTTTGAATTTCAGTACTGTCCCGAACCAATGGATCGCAAGGGCTGGTTCTACGTTCAGCCTCTCTGGAGGTCAAGTCCATATCGTGGAGAAGATCATCGTTCATCCCGAGTACTCTGATTTCTCCGACTACGACGTGGCGCTGTTCGTGCTTGAGTTCCCTTATCAGCTAACAAACCAAGTGGTCCTTATCAAGCTGCCCCAACAGGATGAACCCATTGCTGATGGGACTGTGCTGGTCACTGGGTGGGGAGCAACTCAGGTGAGAGTGATCACTGAATCTGTCCTCTAAAGAGAAAGCCGAGTTTTATGCCTTACATTATAAGGTATAAAGCATGTGAACGCAATTCGTAAGGCTTACAAGTCGCATTTGATACTATATAAAAATGAAAAATCATTGACACAAGATACTACTGATAATGGTAATGCAGAAACCTCATCTTTTGATGCGATTTGTTGCCAGAGCTGGAGACTCTCATTTTCAGTATATGATCGTTTTTTTTGTTACATATTTTCAGGAGGGTGGTGCTGTAGAAGTTCTTCTTCAACAGGTTGCTCTTCCTCTGATTAAGCAGGAGCTTTGTGTAGAGGCTTATAAGGACATCAACGAAGTGACTCCTCGCATGGTTTGCGCTGGAGTGCTTATTGAAGGAGGTAAAGACAAAATTCATAGTTTGTACAATATAATAAAATATTTCTAAGGTAAATCATGCAGAAGAGCATATACTGTTTCAGTGCGCTTTTTGATGCTTAGTCAAGGCGGTTGGACGATGCATACAGAAAAGATGTGTTGGGTTTGTGTACAGGTTGGGGAGATTGCAAGTATATATTGATATGATGTTCAAATCTGGCCGTGAAAACCTAAGAAGTTATATATTGGTATGTTTCTTGATGAGGTCTAGATTGTATGAAGAAAGAAACGTATGTTACATACAAAAAAGTATCGTTCTAGCAAATTTCATTTTGTTTGACAATTTTTTTACGTATACACATACATAAAAATAACGACAGATGGTGATAGTGATGCTGAAATTTAATATTAGAGAAAATGAAAATAATAAAATTAGTGTTTTAGATACCCGTCCATTCGAATCACTTAGCCGCGAAATTTAAATTCAAATTTACCGGTATTCGATGCCCATGGTATTAATTGTGTTTGTATATTATTTTCAGGTAAGGACGCTTGCATCGGAGATTCTGGTGGCCCTATGGCCCGAAATGGTGTTCTACTGGGCGTTGTCTCTTGGGGAAGAGGCTGTGGAAGACCAGGTTTGCCCGGAGTCTATTCCAGGATGGCGTCCTACAGAAACTGGATCGACAAGGAGCTCGAAAGCATCGATAGTGCATAAATAAAATATATAATGAAAAATATTGTTTATATTTTTGTACGCTATGCCGCTAACCTTCCTACAAATTACTTTTTTTATATATAAAGGAGATTTTTCATATGAAGGTTTCTTCTTTGTTGTTATTTTGGGTTGCACCACCTCTTAGGACTAAATGTTTCAGGCCTCTGGAGTAACAGGTTAATCGTTTGATCTTATGAAAACGTTTAAGGAAGGTTTATATAATTCTTTTCGCAACAATAAAAGTTAATCTTCATAGATGTCGTTGGTAACCATAAATTGTATGTACTTTGCTTAGCTATGGATGCCGATATGGTTTGGGTCAATCCAAGGATAATAATAGCTCTGGTGTGGATATTAAACAAAAACTGTTTCTATTTCACATTTGAAAATATTGATATAAAATCATAACCATGATCTCGTATGCTAATTTGATCACTGAAGTAAGGCAGCAATCAACGCGGATGACATTTGATGGTGACCGTTTTTGTGTGTTGTTGGTTGGATCGAGCTGCTTATTTTTCAAGACTTATAAGTCATTTAAAATTATGATTTAAATACGTTTAAATATGCCTTAGATGTAACAGCTGCTTTCACACCAAGCTTCTAGGCTCTCACTCTGAAAGCCGTCAATAACCATGCATAACTCGACAAAGGTATGAGTTTTGATATATCTATGAATTTTACAAGTTTTTTTTACAAATTTGTGTGGCATCTATTTTTGTACCATATGCTCATGCTTTGAAATATGATGGAGGAGAATGTTAATAATAATTGAAATTAGTTTAATCATATAAAGCATATTTATTGTATGACAAGTTTACATTAAATTCATATTGAATGTAATAACTACACGTTCTAAAATTATAATATTTAAGTTTTGTAAAGTTGTCTTCATTGATGATATCTCAGAACTTAGTATGTGATGCTCTTGAGCTGATTGTCAATCCAGTTCCTCACTGAGGGTATCCTGGTCCAAACTCCTGGATAACCAGGTCTTCCGCAGCCGTACCCCCAAGAGGTGAGTCCAGCGAGACGACCCTCAACAACCATGGGTCCTCCCGAGTCTCCAGCACATGCGTCGATTCCTCCAGAGATGAGGTCTCCTGCGCAGATCATTCTAGGCGTCACCAACCAGCCTATGGAGCCGTACAGGGAGATGCAGAGTGGAAGGTCGACGATAGGGGTTACGGCAAGATGGAGTTGGTCGGCCACTGGAATTGCTTCCTGAAAAATAAAAAATAAAAACAAAAAACCTTTGAATATGAATAAATTTTGTATTATTTCTTTAGGCGAAAGTCGTCCCGTGAAGACGACTTTCGTCTACCACCAATTTTAATTCAAAGACAATGACTGGCATTTTACGGGGAGGGATCAAATTCTCGCCAACCTGGGGTAGTTTAGAGCTCTGAAATGGATTAAACAAATATATTTTGTAATCTCCGTCGGGGATCGAACCCACGACCCATGGCTTGCAAGGCTAACGCTTTGACTATTGAGCTATTCCCGCCGGCAACTTGTATATAAGCAAGCGAAATCAATAAAAAAACATTTCGAGAATTCTGTTATGATAAAAATGATTTTGTTTACTTGTCGAACCAACTGAATATTTCTGTTATTCGAGTATATCATAGATTGGAGATCAGTTGTAAGGGAAAGTGTAAGATTTTAAAGCGAAACCAATGAAGTTGTTAAATAGAAAGCTGTATTTAAGGTTTGATAAGACTTTACTCTCTCATTTAAGAGAATAATGAAGCATCCTTGATGATGGGATTACTATGATTGTTGTTTGTTAAATCGCCGTAATGACACATGTGCGCTCTACGTAGACGATCGCCATAAGCGCAGCTGTGCGCGCTTCGCAATATTCGAAAGATGTATTTCAAAATTAATTACGATTTTCTCACAACGACATCTATGAATATTTTAAAATAATAACAAACCAAAAAGGATTGATATTTTTCGAGATATTCAAGAAAAAGTGTCAAGGGTGAAAAAAAAACATGTGGCGATGAAGTGGTTAAATAATACTTACAGCTGTTGATCCCCATCCACTAATGATGGCGTTGACACCACCGTTGACATTTTCGTCCTGCTCAAACAGCGCGACCGGCGCCATGTTGACCCCGTCAAGCCTCAAGACACCGCTCAGCATCACTATGGCGACGTCATAGTCTAGTTCTATCATGTCGTAGTCTTCGTGGACGATAACCCACAGAACGTCAACAGTCTGACCACCAGATTCGTGCAAGCTGGATCCTGCCCGCACCTTCAGTTGGTATGTTTGATAGCTAGAAGCCAAAAATGTTACATTGGCTTTAGTATTTCTTGCAAAGTCTTTATATGTGTAAGATTGTAACGCATTGAGCTGTAAAGAGATATTGCGCAGTGCAATAGGGTTGTTCTGGGGCTGACTATCGAGAATATTGATGTATAAATCTATTACTAGTACTGACGCTGTCCATAAAAGGGGTACTTCAAGGATGCGTACTCGGTCTCTATCTATTATTAAATTGTTCACCCTTGAAAGGAAAGGAGGAAAACAAGTGTTTCCGACATAGCGTATACAGTCTGTTTTAGAGTCGGACAAAATATGAGATGGTAAGAACATATTTCAAGTACTGAAATTTAAAAAATCTTCAGGAAAAACGGTTACTTTAAAGATTGGCAATGTAGGAAAGCGACTTTGTTCCCGCTGTAAATGGAAATGATCAATAATTTTTTGATAGATCTTTATGATGAATGCAATGGGTTTCAAATAAGACAAACATTGATATATTGATAAAGAATAATGCAAAGGTAGCTTCAAGGATGCATCTTTGGTCTTAGACAATATGGCATTGCTTAATAACGATGCTTTATACAGTTGGAAATAGTTATGGTTCGAGAAAATAAGTCCAAAGATATTAGTTTTGTGAAATACTGTTGATGTAATAATAGGAGACTTTCAGGAATGAATTTTTGGTTGAATAGTACAAAAATTATTTTAGATCTTTACCGTCTAACGCAATGAGCAGCAGTCAAGACTATTCTCGAAGTCAAGATGGCTCCTCCACAGTTCAGCCTGAAGTCCCCTTCTCCCCAGTAGTCCAGAAGTATCGCCACGTTGTATGGAGCAGCTGTGATGTTCACAGGCTTGCCACCGAGGATTCTGGTAGAAGATGCCAAGGAAGATGAATGCTTGATGTCGCTGTTGAAGACTCCATGTGGAGGAAGCTTCAAGGATGCATACTGGGGCTCTGGAACCCTTCCACCAGCTGAAATCAAAATCAAAGTAAATATTACTTAATACATTTTTTGGAAAAAAATAAAAAAAAAATTTTTAGCAAAATATTAGGAATTCGATGATGTAAGGAATGGTGAGGTTAGATAGTTATATTTTCTTCAGATTTTAGGAAACAGTACTGACATGGGATAAAGCAAATATCATGACGGGTAGCACAACAGGAGGGAATTTGTGATTATCATATGATATAGTTAGTGAGCTCACATGTAAATGAGAATAAGAAGAATAACACCCGATTGCACACTTATTCTTTAACTTTAGGTAACCAATTTAACACATTTTTACCATTTTCTCTTAAAGTAATTAAACTGAGGATGTTTAGCATTCGACTCAAGTCAAATCTTCAAATCAAAGAAACGTCTCTGCAAACAGGTGTCTAGTATGTTACCTTAAGTCAAGGAATATCTTTGCATACAGGTGTAATAGCTTTGAATATTTGATCTTTAGCATTTTACTTGTAACACTTGATGTTTGTCAAAAGTCGTCCTGGAACACCACCCATTTCAGTGAATTACAGTGAAAAATAGGCTATGGTGAAATTATTACATAAAAGTTTTTTATGTTTGAATTTGACATAAAACAATATTTTTATATCAAGTGCTATATAAGTCTTTTTTTTTAATTTTATGAGAAAAATATTAGAATGTTTTTTCAAAATTAATCTCGTAGTTTACGTAGCGTACATTTACGAGCATATTAATAAATCAATAGTAGTTTTGTAACGTTTAGTTTGATAATAGAATGGTGTATTTTTTACTTACCGCATACGCTTAGCACACTTGTAACTACTAGCAGGAAACCCAACATGTTGATTTGTTTAGTTATGTTTAACTATAATCACACTAAGCAAAACTGGAACTATTTATAATGAAATTGATCCACAGGATTCCCGATACCACATTGTCTTTGGTAGAGATCTTATCGTCTAATTTTTTGCATTTGAGCGATAACGCAACAACTAACAATTTAACTTTGTAATTTTTTGATTACAATAACCTATATAATGGTTGATTGACCTGATTTAACTGAATCCATATGTGAGTTCTGTTTAGTGGTAAAAACTATTTTATATACATACAGATTTTTCTTTTAATTTTCTGTATAAATGTTATACATATATAGAATGTTGATCCGCTAGCATAATTAGACTACTGTAAGCATTAAAAAAATATTTTATATAAGAGTAATATGGTACATGAATATGCTTCGGATACTACTACAGCAGCCTTTTCTTCTTGTCTTCTGGCTCTCTTCACTATGCAATGTAATGCATAGTATGCACTCAGCCGAGCTTCTGTGCGACCCAAATTTACGGAGACCGTATGCACCAGGTAGAGAGGGTATATCGAAAAAGAACAAGAAAAATACAAGTAAAACTATTTATAAACGGTTAGCAATATCGAACAATATTTTACATTCAGTTTTAATCAGACTTTTTAATTAGCCGGCAGGTATAGCTCAATGGTCAAAGCGTTTGCTTTGTAAGCCAAAGGACGTGGGTTTGATTCCCGACGGCGATTAAAAAAAAAGAAGTAAAATACCCCCGTTTGGTGTGAATTTGATCCCTCACCCGTAAAATGATAGTCATAGCCTATTAATTAAAATTGATGGTAGACGAAAGTCATCCCGTAAGACCACCTGTTACGTACGTCTCACGCTGAAAACGACAGCTGTTGATAGTTATGTGTTATTTGTAATGATATAGGAATTCGATGGTTTATTATACTTTGCATCCCACGAGTATTATCGGGCGGACCTTCAATAAAGAAACAGTCCGTGAGCCCCGACCGATTGTTAGAAAGGGGGCCATAAATATTAAATAAGCCAAAAACGTCGCCCTTTGTTGGCCAGCGTGAGATGCGTCTATTCTCGGGAAGATGCCATAAATATTAAATAAGCCAAAAAGTGTTCCTTTGTTGGCCAGCGTGAGATGCGTCTATTCTCAGGAAGATGTCATAAATATTAAATATTCAGAAAGTGTTCCTTTGTTTAGTAAAGCGTGCGAACGGACCTAGGATACGTTTCAGTTTTAGCCATAAAAACATAAACCGATGTTTATGGCTAGGATTACTATCTCCGGGAACGTTTCGTATAGTAATAAAACCCTAAGAAAGGAATACAGACCCGTGCGACCGAAACTATTCCCACGGCCGCAAAAGTAGGTACCAGAAAATTAATGTATAAAAGCACCGACTTGAACGTTAAATAAATCAGTTTAGACTTGAATCTCTTGCGTTTCATTTCTACCTCCCACCCTCCTGTAAAGCCGCGCCGGCTGCCTGAAATCTGGAGAAATGAGGCTGTCCGCCCACTTCAGATTGATGGCGTAACTAGTTACCTTACAAGTAACTGGGAGAAGATGGTCTAGTGAAGAGCGGAAAACCGATACACGCCCGTAGAGCGGATCGTCAGCGGAACTGGAAGCTGTCGTCTACACCACCCATTCATTGTAAATTCCTGTAATAATAGAGATGATGCGTGAATCTCTATTATTGGGTCTATGACGTTGGCGGATCAACACTCCACATGCAGCGCTTAGCCATATGCACCATATTAAGTGTCATAGAAATCCACAGATGAGACTTTAGAATTACTATCACCATCTGTCGGTATTCTCCTGTATGTGTTTACATAAAAAAGACTAAATTAAATTAAGATCATAATTGCCATTTTTAAAATAGGCCAACACGTCGAATGACACTTTTGGTTAGTTTTTATGATTATTATTCCTGTACATATAAGATGACTTTAGGTCAAGTTATATATTAAGCTTGTGCTTATGTTAGGTTAGAAATAATACTCCTATTAGCTTACTTGTCAAATTACATAAGGTTACACATTAGATTACAAAAGTTAAAATAAAAAACATTAGGTTTTATAATTCGTTCTTGAAGGCAATGTTATGTTGTTTGGTTATCTTGTACACGTGTTTGGTTTCATGTTAGGTTAGATTACTTATAATATCCGCACTTGTAAGGTTAGGTTTGTATTCCTTTCTTGAAGGTTAGGTTAGGTGTTAGATTAGGTTAGGTGTTAGATTAGGTTAAGTTAAATATATATTATGGTATCGATCTTGATGCTGGACGAATACTAATTACCGCACAATTTAACAATAGTTAACTTAAGATTATGTGGTCATTATCAGTAATTTGTATATAGTAAGTGGAGCAATTAGAAAATTAAGTATGTATAAATAAGTTTAATTAATATATAAAGCTATGAAGATGAAAAGCATGTACACTTGAAATACTATCTACAGTTGAAGTACTTATTATATATAACAGTCTTAAGAACACTCATATTTTATATAAAAACACTCAGGAGAGAACCGGTAGAAGGTTTTGCTCTTCTTTGGACTCTATGACGTTTAACAGAGTTGACTGGACGCTGTGTGTAGGAAAAAAATGTTTTAAAACTACTTTTGACATTAAATACTTTGATAAATTTTTAATACATAATCAAATAATGTGAAACGTATTTTTTTTTTTAACCTTTGTTTTTACATAGATCACGGTATGTATTGTCTCTGCTTAG
Organism: Glossosoma conforme; assembly: GCA_022606575.1. Lineage (NCBI taxonomy): Eukaryota > Metazoa > Arthropoda > Insecta > Trichoptera > Glossosomatidae > Glossosoma > Glossosoma conforme. Next base: position 179,156 of record JAGTXR010000388.1, read on the forward strand.
GAGACTGCAGTTTCGATTAACCCGTAGCCTTCCTCAATCCATCACTGTCAAGAGACAACTTTGTTGACAACTGAGTTGTCTATTGTCTGCGATGGATTGAGGAAGGCTACGAGTAAGTCAAAACTGCTGTCTCCAAACAGAGACATTACCCAACGTGATCTATGTAAAAACAAAGTAAATAAAAAAATATTTATTACTTTTAATGGATCTCAAAGCGACCGCTAAAAACATTAAAAAAAGGTACAAATAATTTATTTACTTTATATTTGAAATGCATCTCAATCCAAATGCTAAGAAGTTTTTTTTAATAAATTTTAAATTTAATAAATCACGAATATTTATAAATTATTGACCCCGTTGCATTCATTAGATTAGGGTTCCAAATTTTTATTGCAGTTTATTGCACTATTGCGATTCAAGTGCATTAAGACGTTACACCTAAAATATATTGAATTTTGATACACCAAAAAATATACTCACCGTTATATTCAGGTCAGTGGTTCCCATTTTATGCACCATTAATCTTTTTAAAAGCTTCTTCTTCTTTGTAGTAATAATCCGGTGGATTAGTTTACAGCAACAAAATCTCGCATCTCTATCTCAACTTTTCTCGATCCTTACTTGAGATGTAATATTTTTTTGCTTTTACATAGGATGTCTTTTAATCCTTTAATGTGGTATTTCCCCCTTTATTTCCACATCCTAACGTTAACTATAAAGGTTCATCCGCATTAGGAGAGCATTTACTACCTCCAGGACAATAGAGTGCCCTAACCAGCTTGACCTGATGAGGTTAACTGGGTGTTAGCTTTCCGGCTAACATTCGGTCCTTGTCTGTATTGGCCGACTGATGTCGCTCAGCCCCCACCACGAGGAGATCAGGGAGGATTTTAAGGCATTTCGCAGAGTCCTCCAGTACTTTTAGGGGGCTAATTAGAAGACTTATAATCCCGTATTCATTACTCTTACTGGAGCATATGGTTTGCACAATCTGCTGCCATAAAGTTTGTGCCTCAACATATCCCATGTCAGATCTCCCTTATTCAGAACTCCCGCCGAATAAATTCTTTTGCTTAATGTCCTTTTGACCTTCCAGGACGGCGAGAGCTCAATGTCCTGAAAAAATGCAGTTGTAATTTATGCTCTTCTGTGGCGTCTCAAATACATGTAACTGAAATCTCTATTCACACTTAAAAAGGGTGATTTAGTTCAGTTCTCGTTTGCGTTTGCTTGGCAAGCCAAAGGTCGTGGGTTCGATCCCCGATGGAGATAAAAATAAAAAGATTTTAAATCGATCCCTGAGCTTTAAAATACCCCCGGTTGGTGTGTATTTGATCCCTTACCCGTAAAATGCCAGTCAAAGCCTATTAATTAAAATTGGTAGTAGACGAAAGGCGTCCCGTGGAAGATCACCCACTCATAGTAAATTCCTGTAATAATAAGGATGATGCGTGAATCTCGGGCTGTAGTCTATGGCGTTGGCGGATCAACACTCCACATGCAGCGTTTAGCCATATGCATCGTGGTAAGCGGCATAGAATCCACAAAGGAGACTTCAGCATCACAATCACCATCTGTCGATATTCTCGTGTATATGTTTACATAAAAAAAGAAGAACCGAAGAGGCTCTTATTAAAAATACAGCCTTCTTTTTCAAGTATGTGAATTAACAGTGCTTAACATGATCCATTTCATGGAAAAAACGCAGATATTTTTGTATCAATTGAATACTTAATTTATTTTTAAAATTGAACGCAAAAAAAAAATACTTTTTTGGTTGAAAATGTTTGAGAAGCATATTTTTAAAATGATATAGTGCATTTAATGTACGATAACAATAATCACTTATAATTTGACCTTAAAATAAATAAATTAAGTCCATTACACTGCCTGACAATGCATTAATTTTAAGATGTCATTTTTAAAAACTCTAATGAAGGTAAATCATTTTTTTAGGGTTCGTTTTATGAGTTGTTCCACGCCGTCAAACCAAATCTACTAGGCTTTTAAAGCCTCATAAAATCATTCATTTTTCTTCAAAAATCCGGTAAAAATCTTCAATACTATAGCTGCCTTCTCATCAAACGACCGCGGAGAACTATATACAATATATTATATATTTGAATTTTTTGGTGATTTTATGTTTCAGCTCCATGTCTTATCACAGAGTGGCTTGTATAGAACTATTATAAAGCAAACGATTAATAAAAAAATATTCTTAAACTATTTAAGGCTTGAGTCGTCTCTTAGAACCAAATGATTATGGCCTCTTGTGAATCACGGCAAATCAGCATGTTGACATCAGCATGGTGTAGCCCTTGATGACTGGTACCGAAAACCTCGATATACAATCTTTCGTCTCTTATTTCTGTTCGCTTGTCATACATTTATGTGTCGCCATATTGGCATTTTGGACAAGTCCGCTCACGGGTGTGTTAGTTATATACATCGCCACTCGGGCGCTGTGCGAGAACCGCAGCGCCGACGAGCGCGCGGAGCCAGTTGTGTCTCGCTCGTCGGCGAGAGCATATTGTATTGTGGCTCGGCCTAATGCTGCGACTAGGTCGAGCCATAAATTTGTAATGTTTTATCGGAAATATATTCAATTTAATTTTATTTTTTTCAATTCAATTATTTTATTTCCTTCAATAACATTACAAAATATTTTTACATCTTAATTCATTATTGAAGTACTTACATATAAGTGTATAAGTGTGGCCCTGTAAATGTATATGTCAATGTACTTCTGAAAAAGTCTTTGTTTTGCTGACCTGCTTCTCATAATGCCCTCACGCGACTGAATAGCCTCCTTTTTGTGAGAGAGGAGGATGTTACTATGTTCATTCAAACTTTAATTAACAAATCACTCAAAACATGCCTCGCATAGTCACCACAAATTTTCTTCAGACTCCTATATGATCCTAGAAAGACTTTCGGGTTTTTGGACACCCAGATGGGGACCCGTTACTGGCCGCACGCAAAAAGCTTCTTGTTAGAGAGTGGCTGAAGGCATTCCCGTGATTCTAGGTGCTTCAGTTAGATGTCAAATACACCTCAGTCTAAGGCTGCGAAATTCGTATACCACAGCGAGTCTCGAATTGCCTTCTTTGGTAACACGTAGCTAACCACGAAATACGTGGGAATGGATAAGGAAATGTTTAGGTTGGGAAATGGATCCTGCAGACATCAGTTAGGAGTCATGACAAGGCATGAACAGTGGCAAATGAATTTTTTTTTTTCAGATACGGAACAGCCTGGTTGGATGAAAGTCAAACGCGTTATACTATAAGCCATATCGTTCACCTGGTAAACAAAGCGAACAATATCAGTGCGAAATGTTATCAGCTATGGCACATACTTGAGAGTTCATTGATAATAAGAAAATAAAATGTATACATATGTACTCATATAAATATATGCTAAACTAGCTGACCCAGCAGACCTTATTGCTTATTAATATTTTTTTTACATTCATTGCAGACTGCGTTGAGCCGCCCTTTAGAACAAAATGTTCAAGTCATCGGGTGCGTCAGTCTAATAATTTGATCTCCCTTAAAAAATTGTCATGGGTGTCACCTAGGATGTCATCTGTTAACATAAATGTAACAAATGATCAGTTATAGATAATTTATCAATATTCGTAGTAGTGGCATTTGAGGATGGTGTGTCAATGCCGGGCTGATGTTTGATATCGATTGACTTATCTATGATAAGCAATGATTAGTATTAATTGTATATATGTTTATAAATAATTCATATTTTCATATCTTACTAATTAATCTTAAAAATGTATATATATTTGTTTGAATATTTTAGCCAAGATCAGAATCATTAAAAAATATAATTTTATAATCGTTTCCAACAATTTATTTTATTAGTTTGAATTTTTTTAAATAGATGGGTCAATCAAAATAAATATAAAAAAATGTAAATGATTTTATTACATTGTAGACTTTTTTATTCTTATCCATCTGATATATATTGCATTGTTAAATAAATTATTATGTAGCAAAATTGCGCATAATTGTTGGTCGTTGCATTTCTTTTTGTATTATATTTTGGAGCATTTAGAAAGCATAGACATGACCAATATTGTAACTTTTAACTAATTAAATTTCCTCGTCCACTCGCTATTTTACTCTCCCGTCTACTACTTCGTCCACTGCCCTACCACTTAGTCGAGTGGTTAAGTAGTCTAGTAAAATAACACTTTATCCATAATATTATACATACTCGTATAGTCAAAAAAATTTTGTTTGAGATTTTTGCTATAGTGTTTTCGTCGATTTTTCACATATTGCGATTCTTTCTATATTGTTATTTTGGGTTGAACCGCCTCCTAAGAATTAATGTTTCACGCCTCGGTAGCATCGAGCTAATCATCCGTTTTATATAACTTTATTGGAGGGTCGACAATACTATGATTTGAATTTAAAATTGGCTTGTATTTCTTTATTCAGTAACTTATTCAAGGTTTTGGCAGTAAGTTAAGTCAGTTTGCAGCAAATAAAATTAATCGGCACTAGACCAAATAAATTGGCAGTATCCACTGTGTTAGTGGATACTATCACTGTGGTCGGTATTAAAATTAAAATCAAAAACATATTAAATATTGGTAAAAAATAATGTAAAATTAATGAATAATTAACCCATAAAATGGAAACCTTACCTTACATAACCTAACGTATTATTAATTACCATTCATTAATTATTTCCTGCCAAATGATTATTTTTTACTTACCTTTTTACGTATTTATATTACTGGCCATTAAATTAAATACTACCAAAAAATAGTTGCTTTTAAAATTATAGTTTTAAAAAATAAATGTAGAACTAGTCGTGGATTCTATGACGCAGTGCTTTGACCGCTAAACGCCGCACGTGGATATAAATAAGTAATTGACACTGACACGGGATTTGTGTATTTGTATAAAATGATAATTATTTATTAAGTACCTTTATACGCTTAAGATAAAAATATTAAGAATATCTTATCAGTTAAAAATTATGATTTACACGTGTGATACGTTCATGGCCGTTATTTTTTTTTTTGATACGTTTATTTTGATAACATTAAGGTTATCAACTGACAATACTTGGTGAAACTGCACAATGATAATTTTAAATTAATTTCAAATAAAAAATTAATAAATTAAAAATATTTAGTTTTGATTCACATTTATTTTAAACGATTACATGTTTCGGCCTGCCTGGAGACCATCTTCAGTAATGAAGATGGTCATTAAGTTTCTTTTGGTTCCATCGCATTTCGTCCCCAGACAATTTGTTTAACGACTTATCGGTAACGACGTGGGGTCCTGGACGTCTGGTGCACGGGACATTTAGTCCCCGGACAACCGATGCACTGGATGTCTCGCTAACCTAACTAAACCTAAATTATTTCATTACCTATGGATTTCTGGACTCTACGATCAATGGACTAATCCTTAAGTTATGTTAGGTTAGCGAGACAGCCAGTGCACCAGTTGTCTGGTGACCAATTTTCCGTGCATTAGACGTTCAGTGCGCCCTATGTCTTTCCCGATGACTCGTTGAACTAATTGTCTGGGGACGATTGGTCGTGACACCGTTTCTTTTATAAGTAGGTTGACAAATGTCCGGCTTATAACCAGACAGTACGGTATTTTGATTGTTTGTCCTGTTGAATTTTTTTTTTAAAGTCAGATAAACTCGAACTAGTGAATGACTTGCATTTTCTGTTTTCAAGTATCAGCTGTTTTCATTCGACATTTTCTCATATTAAAAAATAACATTCTATTTTTATATTATCTTTTAATTAATATTATTATAAAATTGATAAGATAATACAATTATTGTTTTTCCCGAGGATTATAATATTCCAAAAAAAACCCCGAGTTTTTTCCCACAGTCTTAATAAAATAATAGTAATCTCCACTTACGATTGTTTCTAATAAGTGGAAAATTTGACATGCGAGCATTTTTCTTCGCTGATTTTTTATTTCGTGTTTATTGTTGTTATTACTAAATGAAATCTTATGAACGATGAATATAATGTACTGGGCGGAGTTTTGGGTTGCCAAGCTGATTGACTGCTGACATCATACCGCAATACATATTTGGGACTCGTAGCTATACTTGAGTAAAGTTAAATGTCGTTCTTAAAACGCCTGTATTATCCTGATTTATTTGTATGGCTTCTGATCCTGTAATTTTACTTAAAGTCAATAAATTAAATTTCTCAGATAAGTGTAAGCTCTTTTATATCTACCACTCGTTGGTTAAAGCATATGACCACCATAATTTAAGTAGTAAATAAAAAACAGATATATTGACATTGCAAGGTTGTCTGTTGTGAATACAGGTATATCTACAAAAATCTATTTCCGGTTGTGACAAAAAAGTAATATTAAATATATACAAATAGATTTTAGTGATAACAAGTGATCAAGATATTGATAAAATAGTTTTTCAAAGTTCGAAGCCCTTTTTGACATAATCTATGATTAACATTCCTTGAGTTATGATTACTGTATTTCAAATTTAATATCGTAACTCGAATATAATTATTTAAATACACAATAAATAATTTTAATTATTAATTGCATGAAACACGACGTACTCTGAAGTGGTTGGTGGTCGAAATATCCGAGAAAGAAATTCATTGCCATCGATTTTAAGCCGATGTGTTAAATTCCAGACCCATTGGATCACGGAAAATGTGTTGATTTCCACTAACAATAGTTTAATTTATATATAAAAGCATTGTTCTATATTCGTTCACTAACTGGAGCATATGGTCGTTACAAACTGCCGTCATAAACCACCATGCCTCTCGACTCATTCCATGTAAGCTTTGTTTTGCCGTGTACATTCTATGTACAGTTCCTGACTACTCAACACCGAGGACTTGAATAAAAAGCAGCTGTAGCTTATGCTTTCCTGCAGTATTCGAATTAAATGTCCCTGCAAGGTTCACTTTCGACTCTTAACCGACTGTGTTACGGAAGATTACCTTGTCCATCAGCTTACATCATTATTATTTTCAAAGTTAAGCCATAGTACTTATATAAATTGCCTGTTCTTATGAAATATATATTAACCGTGTATAGGTGTTAAACATAAGGGTGATTGGTTTAGAAGACTACTAATATTAAAATCCTAATAATCCAACTTTATGTAGGTTTTTTAGCGTAATCTAACAGAGGACTGGTTGGATATGTAAATCTCATCTATAAACTAACAATTATCCCATCACAATAAACGGAGAAGAATTCGAAACTTTAGTTCTTAACCCTTAAGCATCGGTTGTCGATATATGCCATCTAAGATTCCCCTACCGTTGACATCGGCAGCTGTGATGTATCGTTTTGCTACTTTCGGTACTCATTGTGACACCTACGATAGGAAATTGGAAGTGCGGTCATTCCCTTTATCAACCTACAAGTATTATTTACAGGAATATGAAATGCATGTAAATAAATGTCGTTAGGTTTCGTCAGAGGAGCGATTTTTCTGTAAACCACATGTGTCAATGCCACCACATGTATGGAGTTACATAATGAACGTTTGTTTAAAATTATAGTTTTTTAGGCATCATCCCACAGCTAAAAGATACAAGGACTAATGTGATATATAAAAATAGGTCAGATAAGTACATTTATGCTTTAAATACTAGTTTTAAGCAAAAAACATGTTTGAAAAATTTACGCCGTATTGAGAGTATAATTTGTATTCGCCCGAGCCGTAACGAAAGGGTTAATGAATAAATTTATTTCTTATGCATTCACGTTTTGTGAGCTTCGGTAAGTGCTCTTAAGGAGCACAAGTACAAGGCAACTAGGCCTGAAAATGAAACTTAGAAGATTCTTCAGTTTCTAAAATCTACGCCTTAAGATTGAGACTATCAATAAATGCTTAGAATAGATAACCAATTGAGACAATGTTATTGAAATAGCGTCGAATTTATTAGATCATTCATGTGTTGGTTATCTTACTTCGCGCTTAATCTGGGTTTTACTGAAAGGACGTAGAAACACCAAGTGATTTTCATAATCAGCGGAAGAGTTTTGTATAAATACCTGCGAATATTCCTTCAGAGCATCAGTCATCAGCCAAGATGAAGTTCTTAGTCCTTGCCTTTCTGGTAGCCGGAGCATACGCTGGTAAGTTCTCAACAAACAATGTTAAAACATGCTATACTGTATAAGCTAACTTCCGATATATCTTCGTAACTAAAGCATTTGTATTAAGAAAAACGACTTCTCTTTTTTGCAACACAGGTTACATTTAGCACGATTTGTATATAGACTTGGGACATAGTGTGACGTTAATTTCATTGAGCCCCCGTTTAGGATCAGTGATTTAGGCTTCAAAAGTGTTTTTCTATACAGCGGCGTAATACAATATGCCAATAATAATTATTAGTTGCTCATAAATGACGGCGGTACTTCCAAACCATTGTTGATAGTGAAATGTGAATGTTTAATTACGAGGGAAATTTTACGTTCAATTCTTATTGTTTTAATATTTTCAGGAATACAAGTATACAATGTAAGCCTTTAATAATAAGTTCGATTTTTCTTTGATTTTTTAAATTAAATTTTCATTTTTAATTTTTAAAATCTCCATGTAAATAAATTAAAATAAATTTGTTTATATTGTTTGAATCATAATAAATATACTTACAGTTTAAAGAAAACTTAATCATTTAACAATGCTTGTTAATTTCTCCATACGATGTGTTATGTAAAAAAATGAATACAGTGTGCATAGTTTGTAGTTCGAATCCCAACATCTGCTGTTTATTTTAGTCTGATTTATTGATGAGAGAAAAGTTACATAAGATTTTGTTTACTTGAAATTTGTATGTCTATCAGTTGCAGTCAATTATTATTGTTTTTTCGGGCACTTAAATCATTTATATTATTGGAGTTATAAAATACCTAACAATCAGATTTAGATTTGATTTATATCCGTTTAATTCAATTTATTAAGAAAAATATTTAAAAAATGGTTTGCATATTGTAAATGTTCAATTACAATGCTTTTAGTAAATATATTGTACAAAAAAACATGTTCCTCTGAACCTTGAAAATATAGTTTTTTTTAATTCTTGGTGTTTCTTAATGATCATTTTGGTCTCCAGGAGTCATCCAGCCCAACCCTCTCACCCAGTATGAGAGGATCGTCGGTGGTGAGGTAGCGGCCATCGTTGATGTTCCCTGGCAGGTAGCCATGCTCTATGACGGTTCAGGAGTTGGAGCATACTCCCTGCGTTGTGGAGGCTCCATCATGAGCGCCACTGTCATCGTCACCGCTGCCCACTGCGTGTCCGGGTAAGACAACAATTCTCTACAGTTTAACTGTTCACTTATTAGGTTTGAAAAAAGTGTGTGAGTAGGACCATACTTGAGTCTATTCCACATTCGTTAATCGCACTCGTTATTCCATCGATATCTTTAATGAGTTTAACTGCAAGGCGCACTCTGATCAGCCAAAGCAATTTAAAGCACTCTGCAGCTGACGAAATGTAGTCTTAGCACGGTCTTTGGCAGTTGTGCTTTCAGCTTGGCGGCACCAACGGCTTGAAACTTGCTGCCGAAAAGAATAACAGAGCCGAAAACGAAGGCATTCTTCAGAAGCAGACTCAAAACCAACCTTTTTATTCAAAGAGGCACTTTTGGAATTACCATTTGGTCATAAAAAAGAGCTGTATAAATATCGATATAATAAGGGACTGTCAGAACTAAGCAGCAGATCAGAAAGGTTCTTCCCAGTAATGGAAAGTTCTCACAAGCTACAGCAAAGACACTTCTTCTGTTATCATGGATGATGCACTTCAAAAGAGAATGTCTAACTGTTGTATGGTAGAATCATATGGATAAGTGTCGCAAAGAGAGAGGCAAATAGACAACATAAAAAGTGAGATATACTACTACCCGTATGCAGAAACTCCTTGACTTAAGGTAATTCATGTAATACCCGATTGTAGTGGCGTTTCTTAAGATTTGAGGTGAGTTGAGGGCTGAGGCTTCCTCACTTTAATCATTCTAAATGAAAGTGGCTATTATACTCGTAGGTTGGTAACCATACCTTACTCTGTATGCGGGTCATAAGTTGGTTACCTTAAGGCTTAAGCTAATGAATGACTCTTTTTAAGGGTGTAAATAAAAATGTATAAATCATTGTAAACCAAAAGTACGCACTTTTTATATATATATTTTATGTTAAGATCGAAAAAGTGTGTAAAACACGTGGATGGTCAAGTTTTAAAGGGTAGTCGATTACTGCATGTCTTATTGAGATAATACTTTAAAGTACTAGTGTTATCTAAGAAAGCAATATATGCTGTAGAAGTAAATCAAATAATTTGAAATGTAGTGACTCTTTCTACCTTACTACTAGCTTATCGCTCATCAGAAGAGAATGCTTTAAGGACATTAAAGCATTGTGCTACTGTTTGAAAGAAGCTCCTTGAGTGACACTTTATTATTTGTTAGACATGTACGCAAAAAAGAATATTAAGATTTGAGGTGAGTCGAGGGCTGATGCTTCCTCAAATTAATCCTTCTAACGCAGAGTAGGTAGCTTAGGTTGTTTAAATACCTAAAAATACTCTCAGTGTTAGTTTAATAGTATTTAGTGGCAGTACAAGTGCAAGAAATAACACTCACTTAGGTAATCATTAATTGATTATGACTTATTAGTTAATGTTTGTATTTTTTCAGAACCCGTGACGACCGCTGGAGAATCCGCGCTGGTTCTCAGATGAGCAACAGCGGTGGCGAGACCATCGATGTCGCTAGCTTCAAGTTCAACCCCGGCTACAACTCCAACATCGACTACGACATTGCCGTCATGATCCTTAAGTCCCCTCTGACCCTCGATGGAACCACCAAGAAGGCCGTCCCTCTCCCCGCCCAGGGTGAGGCTGTCGAGGATGGAGCTGATGCACTTACCTCTGGATGGGGATCAACCACCGTGAGTAAACATATCATAATTGCTAGAATAATGCTTTTATTAACTTGATGTAAAGATTTTGAAACTCTTTTTATCTGACCTCAATAGCTTGGCTGAGTCATATGACAACGGTCAATTCATGTGTTCCAGACACTACATCTAGCATACAGCTGTGACTTTGCACACCTTGTCAGACAAGGTTTAAAATTTTGATCACTCACTCATAATACACTTTTTTATTTGTTTCTAGTCCGGTGGCAGTGTCACCACCACCCTGCGCAAGGTCACCATCCCCATCGTGAACCAGGCTACCTGCGTCTCTGCTTATGGCAGCTTCAACCCCGTCACCCCCAGGATGATCTGCGCCGGTCTGATCGACGCTGGCGGCAAGGACGCCTGCCAGGGAGACTCTGGTGGCCCATTGGTCGTCGCTGGAAAGCTTGTTGGTGTCACCTCCTGGGGAAGGGGATGCGCCCAGAAGGGATACCCCGGAGTCTGGGCTCGCGTCGCTTCCATGAGGGACTGGGTCGACCAGAACATCGCCTAACAACCTAATCACTCATCCATTATGTTCTAGTTCTTACAACCAACTGAGAATGTTGGAGCAGAACATTGTCTAAGAACTTCATGTCTTCAAAGAAACTCAAACCTTCTTTACTCAAACTTTAAACTGAAATTCTGAGAATGATATTGTATTCTCAAATTTTCTTGTTAGTCTTGAATCTTTGTGTATCTTAAGTGACGATATGTATAATATTATATATTATATTAAATAAAAAATATATTTATTTTATCTGTTTGTATTTTATTCAATATTCAATTATATTCCACTGTATTCACTCTTTGGCTGAAGAATATGTTGGCCTTAAATTATTGCCACACAGTTAAAAATAATTAAAAAAAAAGACAATTGGTCGATTGGTTTGGCTGTCTATAAACAACCTACCTTACATAATTTTTACTTTATTACTTGTTTTAGATTTTCAAAACATGTGTTTGCATTGTTGCATGGAAAATAAAGTTGGAAAAGAATATTGACTGATCACTAAACATAAATGAAATCAATAATTTTGGATTTTTAATTTTTAATTTTTACTAGAATATTTTTCAATATTTTAATCTTATTTTATAGATTATTAATCTGTCCACACGACCATTTTCGTGTGGACAGCGCGGTGTGTAGGATAGAGCAAAGGTGCAACGCTCGAGGTTCGAATCCCGCGTCTGCCGATATTTTTTCTGAATGAATTGATGCGTAAAAATTTGATGTAGAATCGTATGTATGTATTTAATGACTAAATCAATATTATTTTTTTTATTAAAAAAAAACGTTTATTCAATAAATTATTATAAATTATGAAAATTTAGATAGGAAAGAAAATACCCAAGATTAAAAAAAAAATAAGCACCGATATCCAGATGTATCTATATATATTTTTATTATTTGATATTCAGTGATGAATGGTGTTTATGAAATGTATAAAAAATGGTTTGTTGCATGCAGAGATTGAGATAAATATACTCGAATATATATGTTGCTGAAGTACTTATCACTTGTTGTAAAATATAAGGTCAGGGAGGTGATGGCACTTAGAAATTCTCCTGGCCCTGTAACATACTCGTATGTGAGGTTTTGCATACGAAGCGTGAAAGTGCTATATAGAGTTCTCCATAACAGATAGTTTTAATTTCAAGTCCATTGATTGCATATAAATGATAAGATACTAGTATTATTTAGAGGTTTAATAAAGAGAGGTGGTTTTTATGCGATCGCACTTTAGGAGTGGTGGAATGACATTTTTTTTGAGATGTGTTCTTATTTAACATCTTCGCTGCTGCTCGATGACTTCGTCGATCCATCTTCTCGCTGGTTCAACTCTTGCCCAGACTCCGGGAAATCCTTTCTGTCCGCACCCTCTGCCCCAGGATGTTATACCTGCCAGTTTTCCACCGACAACCAAGGGTCCTCCAGAGTCTCCCTGGCAGGCGTCCTTGCCACCTTCTTGCATCAGGCCTGCGCAAACCATCCTGGGAGTGATAGGGTTAAAAATGGCGTAGATGGCTGCACACACATCTTGGTCAATGATGGGTAAAGTGACCTTGCGCAATTTGGTGGTCAAACCACTTCCGGACTAGAAAAAAAAATCATTAAAAATTAACAAAAATAGAAAAGATTCATGAATTCACAATTGATTTCAATTTTTTTATTCCTACTGATATCAGATTAATATAGCTCTTTTTAGACTGATGCCGTAAAGCCTCGAAAAACTACCTTTTTTCTGTTATATTTTGTTCGCTCGCCTAACATGGACATCTAATAATGTTAGTTTTAATTTTATATAAAATTACACGGCGTTTGAATACGCCATTTTTTTATGACAGTATCATCTTTAATTTGCCTTTTTTCCGTGATTGTCTTGGCGACGCTGCATGTCACAGTGTTTCGGCAGTTGTCAGTTAACTCTCATCCGGCCGGCGAAACGCAATACCGGTCGGACGATGAAACACGTCTATTAAAAATGAATGCGAATTGTGCTTCAAAAATAACTTCTTTGTGTTGTTAATCTGCTCCTGCATCCTTTCTCTACGCGGCTACGTGACGAATCCGCGACTTGTCGTCTTTTATTAAAGACGGGGGAATGTCACTAGATTATTTGAGACATTGGGATTACACCTCCAGCCAAATCACTTCCCTATATAAAGCAAACATTTTAAATGGTTCAGGAGAATATTTAAACAGATCCCATATAAACTAAGAGCACAAAAGCGGGGCCATTCAAAATGATGAGTTAAAGATTAATAAAAGCTCGATCACCTTAAATATACTAATTGACAAACGCTCAGATATGTCTCAGATACTACTAAGAGAACTTAATGTGCATCCTTCACGAAGCAGACTCAAGACCCACCTTTTTACTCAGAGAGGCAAAGAAGCGCATTTAGGAATGACCGTACGGTCATAAAAAAGCGCCATACAAATACTGATATAATAATAATAATAATACATTTCTTTTCTTGTTCTTGAGCTATCGCCTTCGGTGACCAGTTTTGTACGTGAAACAATGCTAGTATGATAAAACTTTTTGGCGATAATTGATAGTAAATATATGCTGAAAATATGGAAATGAATTATTTTGACGTATAATTCAGAGACCTACAGATCCTCAACAACCTCCGTTTTGTTCACTAACAGTTTGATAGCTGCTAGTGATCATGATCATACTAATGATGATGAATTTAATGATTCGCCACTTACACTGATGGAGCCCCACCCAGAGATGATTCCCTCTTCTCCCAGCGACTCGACAGTTTCCCCAGTGTTCACCATGGCGATGGCTCTCTTGGTGACGCCGTCCAGCGTCAGAGGAGAGCTGAGGATGACAACAACCACGTCATAGTCCAGAGTCATGAAGTCGTAGCTGGGATGCAACTTGATGATCTTTGAGTCGGCTGTCTGCCCACCGGAACCACTCAGCTGGGAACCAACGCGGATTCTCCAACTGCGATCACGGGTCCTGGAAAATTGAATTTGGTATTTTTAATGTCATCAAAAGCAAGAAAACAAGATTTTTATATACTATAAGATACATTATTTCATATTTTTATGTCGATGAAGCATAAATTCAAGACTAATTTTAACTGTTTTAAGATTTTAAAAAATATTTTAAAACGAATGGGTGTTAAGCATGATGCTCTCAATGCTTGAACCATTTAGTACTAAGAGGGCAAAATATAGATCAGTTTTGAGAGAGAGTAAGTCACAGACTTACAGAACCGATCGCTGCCTAGCATCCTGTAACCTCTCTAGGCTGTGTTCTCCCATACTCAATCTGCTTCTCATAAATACTCCTGTTTAAATAAATATCTATAAAGTAAAGACATTTATTATAACATTTACTTAACAATTTATTTTTATTTTGTATTAAAGAATGCATCAAAACCTTTTCATTTCAATTTTGACTTCGATTGAATAGGTATACACTTTAATAGAGCATGGTATCACTAACATTAAGTTTATCAACTGACAATACTTGGTGAAACTGCATAATTATAATTTTAAAATTAATTTTAATTAAAAAATTAATAAATTAAAAATATTTAGTTTTGATTCACAATTTATGTCATCATGACATCACATTCTCGTGTTTTACATATGTGCTCGTTCTTATCTATAGATAATCTGAGATACTGTTAATAAGATGACAATCTCGTTGAAAATTGCATCATCGAAACAAATGGTATGCTCCAGTACTAACTGTGACTTAACGGTGAAACAAATTTACGTTTACAGCCCAAAGTTTTGCTTTTACTTATTTATAAATGTACCATGTTTCTATCAGTACCACAGCTTCGCCGATAATAGATACATATGATCTTAAGGCTTAGTTCTACTTATTGCAGACCATACATATGACTCACCATCTAAAGTCATGATTTGCTTGCATGCTAGATGTTGTGTACTTACCCATATATGCACTGAGCTGCAGTCAGGACGACAGTTTCGCTGATGATGGAGCCTCCGCATCTCAGGGAGTAGATTCCGTTATCCTGGGCATCATACAGCAATGCTACCTGCCAAGGAACCTCAGTGATTTCGGCTTCTTCTCCACCGACTATGCGCTGGTGGGGCTTCAACGATGAGATTTGGAACTCACCTGAAATGTGACATTTCAAACATTCAATTTCAGTTATCTTACTTACAAATCTGAAATACTTCAGCTACTATTTTTAAAACAACAGACAGACTTTACAATGCTGTTCTTGCACATGTCTTTCTACATCTCACGAACAAACTGTATATCTTCAAAAAAAAGGTTAATATACTCGTACATTTAAAATCCCCTAAATGCACGAACGTACGCAAGCATGTTTTTTTACATGAGCACTATTTCACTTGTTAGAAGACCGCAGTCTCGCCATCAATCAAGGCTTCATCAATTCCAATGTGCATAAGCCTACTAGCTTTCATTGATGGCGAAACTGCGGTCTTCCAATAAGCTACACACACAAGCATGTATCTCAAAATAAATACTATAGAAACCACCCACAAGCTTTAGAATTAAATATATAAATATTTCATACCTTGTCTTAACATGGATCACACTAAGCACTATTGCACTTGCTGGAAGACCGCAGTCTCGCCATCAATCAAGGCTTCATTAGTTTAACCGTGTATAAGCGTACTAGTTTTCATTGATGAAACTGCCGTCTTCCAACAAATGAATAAGTACTCTGTGTGATTAATGAAATATTTATCATTGAATGGATCTTAAAGTGAATGTTAAATAACTAAATATTACGTTTTAAGATTTGAATACACGTGCTTGCGTAGACTATTTGTTGAATTATGATTTTAAGATGTGAGGATTGACGAAGTGAGGTAGCGGACTAGTCAGAATTTCATACTACAGTTGTTCATAAGACAAAGTAAAACACGATTGAAATATCTTCGACGGATTACGCAGGAGAGCATAAATTACATTTCCTTTTTTTTCAGCCCCAGAAGGCCGTCTGAAAGTATACAAAGAATTTACTTAGTGTACATATAGGTAACATGGCACAAGGTGAGAAGTTTAATGGCTGCTTGGCGAAAGCTCTCCCTGTCCCGTCCTGTTTTTGAAGACACAGATGAGGACCCGTTAAAGCTGCTTGTTATAGAGTGGCTGAAGGCCTTCTTGTGATTCTAGGTGCATCAGTTAGATGTCAAATAGACCTCAGTCTAAGGCTGTGAAATTAGTACACAACAGCGAGTCTCGAATTGCCTTCTTTGGTAACATGTTGCCAACCACGAAATACGTGGGAATGTATAAGGAAATGGTGAGAGTGGGAAATGGATTCTGCAAATGGCAGACATCAGTTAGGATTCATTACTTGCGTCTGCACTCTTGCAGACAGACGCGCAGAAGCGCTCAAAAGCAGCGTAATTTCGTTTGTTAGCAACGAAGTCCTGGTATCCGACCGGACACAAACCTCTATCAGAAATTAATGGCTGATTGAGCTTTGTGGCTGCAGTTTGTGACGAATATATGCTTCAACTAGGAGGTGGATACGGTATGTTTAATATGTTTATACTCACTGCCAGCCACGCAAATCAAAAGGCAAGCAAACACCACGGACTTCATGATCTTACTAAAAACTGCGAAGTGGAGCAAAAATTCTTTACATTATATATTTATATGCAAATCGCTATTGTTACTTATCTTGCATATCGGATTAGCTGCTTTCGTTGATCAAATGCGTAGTTATAACTACAGCCTTTCTGCATGCGCATCATTAATCATTTAAGATTAAGGAAATTTAAGGAAAAATCGAAAAATAGAATCTGGGATTAGCGAACGCGTCGTAATCTTATTTAGATGAGATAACACAGAATGCAACTTATTGTAATTAACAGGAAAAAATATTTTTATGCTTTAAATAAGAATTTGGCGGTGGGTATAGCTCAGTGGTTAAGGCGTTTGCTTTCCAAACCGAAGGTCTTAGGTTCGATCCCGGACGGAGATTAAAAAAAACTACTTCTAAGCTGTATAAATAACCTCAGTAGGTGTGAATTTGATCCATCACCTGTAAAATAACAGTCATAGACTATCAATAAAAAATGGTTGTAGACGTAATTCGTCCCTTGAAGACCACCTATTAATAGTGGATTTCTGTAATAATTAGATGACGCGGGAATGACGGGCTATAGAGCATAGAATCCTCAGATAAGACTTCAGAATTACTTTACCATATGGCGGTATTCTCTGTATGTGCTTACATAAAAAATAGTTTTTTGTTGTTGTTGTGTTTTAGCATACTTTTGCTTACTACTGCTTTTAAAATGGAGAATTATATATTTTATGCATGTAGTAGATGTGAAAATGCAAAGTCGACCTGTATACGAAAACTCCCGTAAGTTTCATGGCAAATTGTTTCAGCTGTATCATATTCATATACTTAAATATATTCTATAACGCCATGGTGTGTGAGAGGATAGGTGAGACTTCCGGTTGGAGGGGCACTGGATGCGCCTTCACTTAGCCATCCAGCGGTGATCCGGTGCTTTATTCACTGAGAGTTAGTAGTTGTTTAAAATTAAAACTGTTAAATGTTTTTGATTTGCATTTATTTTTATTTTTTGTATCTGGTTTCAATATGTCTCTGAGAAATTTTAATTCTGGCTCTGGTTGATGAATAAATAAAATAATTATTATTTTATAAAAACTGATAATTTGTACATAATTTTCATTTAAAAGAAGCTTGACTATTGTGTTAAGTCTTGTTAATCTATAGTCTTTTTTTATCAGGCAAGTCTAAGCTATCTTTGCCCCGGAGCTCCGCTGTGTGTATAGTATGTACAGGGACATAATACAAATTTTAGACAGTCTTTAAAACGAGAGACCAGGAATATTCGGGGAACATGTGTCCAGGAAACTTTTAGATCTACGTGGTGGCTCAACGCGACTAAGGACATACTAAGCTTTCAAGCAGCCACAAATGCAAATATGCTCAATGCATAATGTTGTTTCATTTCGGCGATTTAACGAGAACGATGTTTCAACACAAAATATTTTAATTATGTACTCCTATAAATCGACTTAAATCTAATGCAATAACTAAATATTATTGATTTGTGAAAAAAAAAACTTTTGATAAAATGTTCTGGCTTAGAGAGCGTCGGGTAAATCCTCGGATCTCTTTAAAAATGTGTGATCAACTAATCACCAAAAATATGCCTTGGATATTACACCTGTCGTCTCTTCAGGTAGTCGGGCTTCTGCCTCGGAGGTCGTCGATATGTGTTCTCAGGTGGAAATTCAAATGGAAAGATGTCTTGTTAAAATACATGAAAAATGGCGACCGGGTGGCAGCAAATTGTGGTGACCATATAGTTTAATTATAGAACGAATATAGGAAAATATGTTTTTTTATTTTTATTTTTTACCTGCTTTAGATTTATATTGTAATTATGCAGGTTCACTAAGAAATGGCAGCAAATTGTGGTGACCATATAGTTTAATTATAGAACGAATATAGGAAAATATGTTTTTTTTTTTATTTTTACCTGCTTTAGATTTATATTGTAATTATGCAGGTTCACTAAGAAATGTCAGTTACTATTCAAAATTTCTTAGAAAAAAAGATAAATATTGTATTGTCTTTTTTAAAAATGACGATGAAAGTACATTAAAATATGTAATGATTATAATCCTTCTTTTGATAACTTATCACAAAATTGATAAAAAATCATAACAAAGATATTCTTGTCTGGGATTTTAACATTACATTGATTGATTGTTATATTTTAAGATTAGATTTTTATTAAAAGTCATTCTTGCCAATCTAATCATAAGTGTTTTTTTATAATCATGCATTATTCGATGATCATCGGGCTAATCATTTGGCCTGCTTAAAAATATTGATAATATCTTTACTACAGCAATGTTACAAAGTCAACACTACGTAAGTGCGTTATTTTTTAGAGAGTGGTGGCCATATTCCTCAAATAGATCAAATAAAATAAGTATTTTTGAATTAAGCTCCTAAGTATTTTCGTCTTAGAGTTGTAACTTATTGTTTTTGGCAGAACGTCAGAATGCAGAGTTTTTATAAGACTAGGATAATAATGACTATATCCTCGTACATATAAGGAAGATGAAATTTTTACAGCTATGTATTGTGTAAATATTTGTGTGATATCATATATGAAGCCCTCGCCACACACACACACACACACACACACACACACACACACACACACACACACACTAGATCAGGGGTCGTCAACCTTTTTATGCCTAGCGCCCACTTTTGTCTATTTTTCATGGTAGAATTTCCCTACCGCCCACCAACCTCGTTAAATTTCAATTCAGTATATGGGTGGGAAAAATTCTAGAAGGAATGTAGGAAATTTGACCAACGCCCACCGCCCACCATGGAAGCCCGTATTGCCCACTAGTTGTAGTAGCCGGACCAGGTTGACGACCCTTGCACTAGATTCTTCTTAAAGTAGCGTGGTAAGCGAAACTAAACAAAAAAAATATATATAAAAATGTATATTTTATCACTACATATGTATAACTGTCATTATCTATGTTTTTTATATTCGTTAAATAAATAAAAGAAAATAAAAAATCTAAGACCCTTTTTCATTTTCCGCACTACAGATAAACTCTATGTAGTTTGAGTGAGATGATGTAGAAAAAAATATTTTCGCGCTGCAAATAACACTATTTTTTAATTATTTTATTTATTCGTCATATATAGTTTACATAAGATATTTATATATTTATGATTTATATTAAGTTTACAGATTTTTCTTGTATGTTTTGACTTAAAAACTAATAATTACATGAATATGCATTCAATACCATTAATATATATATATAATCGTGTCGGAAACAACAGGGTCAGATCCTGTCTGCCCAGAAGTGGGCGACGTCGATGGCGTTACTTCTGGCCATCATCAGGTCTTCCTGGGTGCAGCCACTCGGGCACAGCGCACACTCCAGAAGGTGTGACAGGGTCTGCTCCACGCCGCAGTCACATTCAGTCGGTCCGCTGTAAAACTGCCAGGCCCTCATTTGTGTCCTCGTCTTGCATACTCCGGTCCGAAGTCTGTTAAGGGACCTCCATATAAATCAAGTATTCCCCTCAGTTGCGCTTCTCCACATGTTCAGCCGCAGGGTGGCCTCAGGTATCTCCTGTTCCGTTGTCGACTGTAGGAAACTTCTTCTTGATTTGAGCCGTGTAGTTATCTTTTGGTACCCAAACATAGGGTGGAGTGCGTCGTGGGTTGCTTTGGTGAGTTCCTTCTTGGTAGTAACTTCTCGCCGTATGTTTGGTGGGGCAATGCCCGAGAGTTGATATAGCTTTGATATTGGGGTAGGTTTTAGGCACCCCGTAACCACCCGGCACGTTTCATTCAGAGCAATATCCACTTTCTTGGTATGGGCAGACCTCGCCCATACTGGCGCAGCATACTCGCCAGCAGAGAAACAGAGAGCTAGAGCACTTGTGCGGATCAGGTTTGGTTGCTCCCCACTTCGTACCTGCCACTTTTCGGAGTAGGTTGTTTCTGGTGGACACATTTTGCTTAACAGACTGACAGTGTTTCTGATAAGTGAGGGTCCTATCCAGCTTGACCCCTAGGTATTTAGGTGTGTCGCAGTGCTCTAACACCAAGTCGTTCCAGGTAATGTGCAGCTTTCTCTTGGCAAGTCTGTTATTAAGATGAAAGGCGCAGACTTGGGTCTTGCTTGGGTTTGGCTGTAGTCGGTTTTGGCGGTAGTACGAAGAGAGGGTGGTGAGTGCGTTAGTAAGCTGGGTTTTTACTTCCTCGAAAGAGACCCCTTGTGCTGTGAGCGCCAAGTCATCTGCGTAGATGAAGGACCTGGTATTGAACAATACCATTAATGTAATGCATAGTGTATTTTATTTCAAAACTATTTATGCTACAAAAAAAAACAAAATCTAAAAATACAATTAAATAAAAAATAAACTATACGAACTAATTTTAAGCAAGACATAAGAAATAAATGTTCAAATTTTTAGTCCGGAGACTTCATTGATGGAGAGGAGGGGGCAGAAAAATCTGTTGCCGTTAATCTGCTGATTAAAGGATTAATGTGAGTTATAGTGTTAAAGTAGAAATTGTGTTATGTTTTTGAAAGTGTTGTTGAATAGTGGGAATATTACGTCGGGTATGGAGACGTTTGAGGTTAGTGCGAAAAGGAGTATTATAAATGATTTTCATGGCTTTGTTCTGAATGATCTGCAGTTTTTTTTTAATTGGAGCGACAGATAACACATACTCATTATTAAGACAAGGGCTTTTCAAATTAAGTTACTGTAACGGCCCCTCAATATGAAAAAGTTCCCAGCCCCCAAAAAAATATCTTTTTACACTTTATTTAGCAATAAAAATAACAGTTATAATGCAGACATTTAAGAAAAGTTACATTCTTTATGTGTGAAAAATATTCTTCAATGAATGCTTATACATTCTACTGAATATTTTTTGAGTCCCCGCGACAAATCCTACGGCCCTTCAGGGTGTTGGGACCCCCATTTGGGAAGCACTTGCACACAAACCGATATTCATCAAAATTTCAGGATTCCCGACCACGCCACGCAGCAGTCGGAAGAAAAGCATACCTAAGCACATATCGCTTCTTGTCCTCAACGCAATGTACCCCAACATACCCTGTATGAAGTTAGTTGGATACAGCCACGGATAGTATCCATATACCCTCATGTAAGTGTATGACACATCAATCGACAAATTACCACTTAGAGAAAACAACGAATCCCTGCAGGATGTCAGGCTCCTTAGTGGCCAGGTGTGAAGCATATAAAATTATATGAAATCTAATTTACAATGAAATGTTTAAATAAACATTTCTTTTTAAATTAAAATACTTACTTATATCTCGAAGAAAATGATTTTTTAATTTGTAAACAAAGGCTTGTGTATTTGTTGTTATCAGAGCTTTGTATAAAGACAGGACTTTCCAAAAATATTGGAAAAATAGTTAATCTACTGGATTGTTGCAATATCTCGCGACGATTGCAATCAAATCAATCAAGTGATAAGTGGTTCTGTATAAATGGACAAGATCCAGGCAGTCGGTCATCAAACAATCCTCCAACATGATGAAGTTAGTAGTCTTGGCTTGTCTTGCAGTCTGCGCTCTCGGCGGTGAGTTGAATTATAAAATATTTAAATATTTTCCTGTTAGCTAGTGAGAGAGTTATCTAAGTGTTTCCAGGTTAGTTGCTCTCAGGGTTCTATACTAGCACCAGCATTACTAATGTGTATTTATTCCAACAGGTGAGATCCACCTCAACCCGCTGACGCAGTACCAGCGCATCGTCGGTGGAGAGGTCGCTGCCATCTCTGATGTTCCCTGGCAGGTGGCTTTGTTGTACGATGGCTCTGGCTCCGGCTCCTACTCCCTGCGTTGCGGCGGCTCCATCATGAGCGCGACCGTCATCGTCACCGCTGCCCACTGCGTGTCCGGGTGAGACAACTCTTCCACCGCATCATCAGCTATGCTATGTTCAGCTATTGCACAGCTGTATCACACAAACGTATGATTGCAGAACCACCGACACCCGCTGGAGGATCCGCGCCGGCTCCCAGATGAGCAGCAGCGGTGGCCAGACCATCGACGTCAAGAGCTTCAAGTTCAACCCCGGCTACAACTCCAACATCGACTACGACATCGCCGTCATGATCCTGGAATCTCCTCTGACCCTCGACGGAAGCACCGCCAAGGCCGTCCCTCTGCCCGCCCAGGGTGAGGCTGTCCAGGATGGAGCTGATGCTCTTACCTCCGGATGGGGATCAACCAGTGTAAGTATCACCAATACTCGTACTTGTAATGTATATGACTAACCCATCTGAATTGAAAATATGCTAAATATCATTGTGTTCTTTATAGTCCGGTGGCAGTGTCACCACTACCCTGCGCAAGGTCACCATCCCTATCGTGAACCAGGCTACCTGCGTCTCTGCTTATTCCAGCTTCAACCCCGTCACCCCCAGGATGATCTGCGCCGGTCTGATCGACGCTGGCGGCAAGGACGCCTGCCAGGGAGACTCTGGTGGCCCATTGGTCGTTGCTGGAAAGCTCGTCGGAGTCACCTCCTGGGGCAGGGGATGCGCCCAGAGGGGATACCCCGGAGTCTGGGCTCGCGTCGCCTCCATGAGGGACTGGGTTGACCAGAACATCGCCTAAAAACCTAACTGCCTCATCCATTATGTCCTTGTCTCTCCAACCAACTGAGAATGTTGGAATTTAACTTTTCCAAATTATGTTAAAAATAAAAATGTGCCTTGTAATTTATACCGATTCATCAATAAAGAATATACAGTTTAAACATGTTATTTTGAATTAAATTCTTGATTGAACTTTCTTACTTTACTTACATATAATAAATTCTCTTTCACACATAAAAAATCCTTAAATAATGTCTTACATTAGCCAGTGGCGTATATTCAGGATGTTTGAGGTTGTGCGCCATTGACCTGTGAAACAGAGCACGAAAAAAACATCTGAAAAATCTAAGTTATACGACTTATTGTCAGTAGACTCGCCGACGCCTACAAGTTCACAAGTGCTCTAAATGTGTACGCGTAACGTGGTCCAGTGGGGTTCCCCGCATTTTAACGGTTTAGGGTGATCTGTAGCAGCACGCGCTCCCAATATTTGCTCTCCGAACTTTTTTGCATTTCTGCTTTTGTTCAACATCATTTCTAATACAAGATAAATTTCAACTTAGATTTTGTGCCATCTCATGTAATAAATTATTCGTACACTTGTTTATGACATAAATTAAAACTGTTTAACGAAAAGAGGCAAGCTATCAGATTGTATCACACACTGTTGACGAATATCACCAATCCCTTCCACTCCATCGTTCACTTCTATACAGTTTCTTTTTAATTTCATCTTAGGCTAGTAAATCTTTATCGGGTATTTTTTTTATTAGGGTTATTTATATATAAAAAACAATAAAAAACTTAGTGAAGGATACGAGAATGTTTAGCCAAGAAAACTTTATTTTCTTCATCTTCTACTTTCAGCCTTCTTTCGATATTATTCTTCTGTCGTCAGTCCACCTCACAAGGGGTGGGCCAAGAACTGCATAGCGCAGTGTCTAAGGGGTAGGGGTAGACCAAGACACTGCGCTATGCAGTTCTTGGCCCACCCCTATGTCCTGCCAATTGTCACTTGAGTGTGCTCTTTATTTTGGTAGCGACTACTCATGATTTTCTTCAGATATCAACATTTGGAATTATATATTTTAGAAACACTGATATTAGCATGATATAAGCCTTGCTGTAGAGGGCGCCCTAGACGGGAGTATTTGTAGCAAGTATTCGAGGACATGAATTGTAGCGCTTATGCTGAGCTGAAAAGGGTTGCGGAGGACCGAGAGGAATGGAGATCGAGATGCAAGATTCTGTTGCTGCAAACCAATCCACCGGATTGATACTACGAAGAAGAACCCTTGCTGAATGGTACCGAAAACTTCGATATACAATCTTTCTTCTCTTATTTCTGTTCGTTCGTCGTACATGTATAAGTCGCCATATTGGAATTTTGGTGACGGCTGTGACGTTAGTATTTTCAATTTCAATTTTCAATTTCAATTTATTTTTTTCTTTTAGAAACATTACAAATAACAATATTTAATTAATTTCTAAAACAGGATACAGGATAAATAACAAATTATAAATAACACAATAATAATAGGATCATT